>ML453696.1:161386-209967 GCA_005239535.1 Nicotiana rustica
GGGGGGGGGGGGGGGATATTTGTGTGGTGTCAAATTTTTTGCGTGCATATATTATAGAAGGACCTGGTTCTTGTATGTGTTCCTTATACTACTATTGCGGAATAATAAGTATAGAAATTAAAGAACAAAGAGATTTTTATGTGGAAAACACCTGGCTCAAAAGGTGAAAAAATCATGACCTACTTCCTAGTAGGACTTTCCCAAAAGTCTTTACTAAATCAATGAGCCAAAACTGCATTTACAAGAACTCATTTGTAGACCTAGGACTACCTCTAATCCATTGTGGTGAACCAGCCTCTATTTGTTTGAGACAGCTTCATGTTAACTCTAACTTGAAAACACAAAATACCTATTACAAATGCTTCTAGATAAAGCTGAAAGGTACAAGATAAAACCACCTACTACAATTGAACTAGACTAAAAGGCCGACACTCTGAACTGGTTCTTCTAGCTGGTTCAAGTAGCTTCAGGTTTGCACACTTAAATCTCACACGAACTGCTTGCAAAATCACCTTGCTATTTTTCTCTCAATTCATGTTTAACTTATGCTTTAGTGCATACCTATATCATAAGAACATTCATCAATATATAGGATTAGTAGATAATGAATTAACTAGAGTTCTAATGCTACTCTTCCTTGGTGGAAGAGTTCTAGTCGATCTCAACTCCTAAATCCCTCCTTATCTCGAATATTGTTCTTATTGAATAAGAAGTACTTCTCCTTATCATTTTTGCAATCTTTTCGATCAGGAGTTATCTTATTCTGCCCAAATACGCTTATCTCCTGCGTGTGCATCTCACGTGCCTTGATTCTTCTTGTGTCTATGTCTACCAGTGATGGACTTGGTTCATTTCTGAATTCCTTTGTCAATCTTCAGAACTATTCTCTTTCTTGGGCAAACAAATTCCTCCTTTTTGATGATTACAAACTTTGTGCGTCCATAAGCTTGGGCCTGTTTCAACTTAATCCAATATTGACACTTATTAAAATATTAAGCACTTATAATGAAGAAACAGGGTCATTAGGTTATAAATATCACTGTTTAGAGCACAACCATTTTTTGCCCTTTTGGCATCATCGAAAAGTTGCAAAAAGATGTGTGAATACCAGATGATTAAAAATCACTCATGGCCACTGGGGCAACTGCAAATGCATTCATGGATTAGTCATCAATATTCAACTAAGAATCCAAACTGTCAAAGAAATAGAGACAATGAATAAGAGAAAAATCCTCCTCTTCTTATATTCCTCACCCCTAACCTTAGAGACAGTTCCCATAAATACCCGCCCCCACATCCTCCTCTTCTCTCTTATGTGAATCCCTGATAGCTGCCTTACCAATCTCTCTCTGATTGCGCCAGGGAAATGGAATCATCTCGTGATTCACTTACCTTGTAACACCCCGCTATTACGAACACATCTGTGGAGTTACTTGAGTATTTGTCCCATTTTGGTAAGTGTGACTTTCTGAGATCGGGCTAGATCGAATTTGATCAAGGGGATTTGGACAGTATTTCGTCCATATACATTAAGAGAGGCTCGTTTACGCCAGCTGGCCAATTACAAATATCAAACCCCAACTAGGGTTTGGGATTCGATTTCATCCTTTGCCGGCTCTGTTACTAATTGTGTGTGTTGTATTTTCTTTCTTTATTGATGTTTAATTGATTCTTTTCCTTGTTTGTTCTTTAAATTTGGACACTATATAAACCCCTCCCCTAATTCCCCTAAAATGGACCTTTAACTGAAATTAACGACTGTCACTCTCTCTTATTCTCTCATTCTATACTATTCTAAAATTTGATACTTTGGCCGACTTAAAGCCAAGGCCACCAGAAAATTGATCATTGCTCTTTATCAGTGCGAGGATTGCTCGGGGATCTCTTGAAAGCCTTGGTAACTCTCACGCACTGGGATTTTGGAGTTTTGCTGTTCTTTGTTGTTGACGATTAAAGTGCTGCTGACATTTAGTTTCTACCTTAATTGCTCTTCAGTTTTGCAAACTGGTGAGTACTAAGACTCTCATAATTTTTTTTTTCTTGTGTTCGTGTTTTGAATGCTTATGTCACTTAGACTTTGTGAATCAATGTGCTATTGTTTGTCTCTGTTTGTATTCTTGTTTTCCTTTGCAATCAATTTTGTGTCTATATGTTTTCTAGAATCTAACCTGTTTGAGCTTTAAGCTTCGACGCATGCCTATTATATGTGTGCCATTTTAACGACTCTGACTATTCTGATCACCTATTGTTTGTTGTGACACCCTCCTCATGCTTTTCCTTGGTTTCTTAGACTGAAACTCTCAGGTGATCATCTCTTTGCTTGAATGAATTCCTTTACGCTGAGTTTTGTGTTAAATCAATTTGTTTTTTACAACCTGACCATAACTGTGTGGATCCCAATTTACAATACTGTTTTAATATCTAGCCTAAACATGTTTCTCTTCTATTTGAGATTTTGATGATTGTAATCTTTAGCATTACCTAAGACTTCTAGGATAAATATTCTACTTCTTCTCTTATGTGTGATCAACTGACAGGAGTCCTGATGTCTGCTTGTCATGTTAGTGTATAGCTGATCTGTTCTTTTACCTACCATAAGTTCCTTTGGAATCTTTGTGCTATGGTCAATTCTTATCATGTTGACTTTCATGTTCAACCAAATGATATGTTGGCTAAAGTGTGCCACTAGTATGTTGTTATGCTGGTAAGACTGTCATGTTAAAATCTTCATATAAAACTTGTGCTATACTTGCTTCCTGCCTATGATTATGATAGATTGTCATTTGAAGTTATTTATGTTGGTTCTGAACCATGTTTTATTTTGAAACTCTATGTGGAATGGCCTGCTAACACATGTCCCTCGATATTGTCACTTCAAACATTGTTTTTGGAAATATGAAAATGAACTTGCCTCATATATGTCTCATGTGCCTTCCAACTTAATGTTTTCCTGTCTATGTGCCTTTGGCTTATAACTTATAAGAACCGAGTGTGTGGACTTTGAGTTTTCTTAACTAGTTCAGTAAATAGTTGTTTGGTTAAGTTGTTCATCTGTCACTACTGGGTGGGTAAATTCTCCAACTATGCTTGGTATGGGTTTCTGTATGAGTTTGAAGTTTGTAATTGGCATACTATAATCTCGAGTCGAGTTTGGTATTGGTTTGCTGCTGGTGCGAAGAATAAGATCGTAGCCCAGGCAGTCCTATGTTATCTCCTCTTGGGCCTGATCTACTTCTGGGGCCTGTAGTTACTTCAATACTGTAATACTGAGGTTTATTTTCATTTCTTCTTAGGCCTGTAATAATTTGTAAACAAACAGTTGAGAATTTAGTGAAATTGGGGTAGAAGGGTATTCTGTACTTGCATGAAATTGTAGAGAACAAGTCAATAGGATCTATGTGCTCTATTTGTTGTCTTCTTTAGCATGGTTTATTTTTGTACATTGATAGATATCATGCCTATAGGAGTCCTGCACACACCTCACTTAATTTTTCAAGACATGTTAGTTCCTGTATTTGTTATACCTGTTTTCATGTCTATTATTCAACACTCTTAGATAACATGTCTTAGGGAGTAACAATGCAATGTCTTCACTCCTCTAGATATCGTACCTATAGGACTTCAAATAATCTGTCTATTAATTACTTCAGACTTCTAGTGTACTCTCATCTAGATATCATGGCTATAGGGTTCTAATATTCTAATCGGCTATTCCTATTTTTTACTATTACACTATCGCATGTTTAAAAGGCATGCCTATGGAACCAACATTAGTAATTCATAACTATGATTGTTTTCACTAACTTTTACGCAAATGATTAGATATCATGTTGATAAGTTGGTATTTTACCAACTTATCGCCTCTTGATACTTAGGATTTTGTATGATTTTTTTTGAGAAATTAAGGCATTTATTGAGGTTTATTGTCATATTTCAAGTATCAAGTGATTTAGAGAAGAATGGGAAGAAACCAAGTCAGAACTTGTTAAAAGGAGAAAATTTAACTGCTGCCAGTGAATGCTCTATGCAATCGCGGAAGGCTATAGACGATCACGAAAGTCCAATGAAGTGCGATCCCAGAAGGTTATAGGCGATCGTAGAAGTCCAGGATAGAGAAGTTGTGCAATAGCGGTTGAAAATACACGATCGCGAAGAAGTAAAATATTCAGCCTGGTCAAACGTTCTATGCGAACGCAGACATTTTCAAGCGATCACATAGTATGTTTTCTGAGATGATTCTGGGAAAACTTGGAAATTCACATCTCCTCAACTCCAAACCCACAGATACACGACCTAGCTCATATTTGGCTTATTTTCAGTCTCTTAGACTAGAGAAGACAAGTTTTGGGATCTTGCACACACACTTGGATCTTCAAGATTTGAAGCTTTTGGTTGAGAATTTTTTACTCATTTATGCTCATTTTTTAATTTCCTTTCTTTTTATGGATAAAATATCTTGTTGTACTTATGTATTGAACGATTTTTTAGTTATATTGAAGTGAGTTATTGTTTCTTTTATTATTCTTGTTCTTTAATGTTTCCAAAGGGAAATAGCTAACCCTATGACTCGCCCATTAACTTCGAATTAATTTTGGAAAAAATAATTTGGGGTTGGGAAAGATTAATTAACAAGAACTTGAGGCTTTAAGTTTATAGATTTTTCCTAGGGATGGGATTGAACCACTTGTAGCCATACCCGGGTGTGCTTAATCTCTTAATTAGTTTAAAGATAATTTAATTATAAAGTCTTGCTAGTCTTTGGAAGAAGCTAATATAGAATTATTACCCGAGGATAATTTTTATAAACGCTCATATTTGTAAAATCTTGAAATACATTAGATCGTTATTTGAGTGTTATTCCTGATGCATCCATGCTTGTAGCCATTGATCATTTTATTTACTTTCTAGGTTAGTTTTTATTATCGCATTTAGATATAAATATTTTCTCAAAAATATTCTAAGTGTTTGGCTTAGCATAATAAGTGATAATTCTCTTACACGCCTAATCGCCTGCATATTGTTCTCTGTGGGATTCGACCCCAGCTCATAGTTGGGTAAATTATATTGCATGCGACCATATCCATTTATTTTTCAGTAGTGGATTTGGACGTCATCAAAATTGGCACCGCTGTAGGGGAACAATTTGGCGTATTTAGCGCTGTGGTCCAAACTCTTGAATATTTATGTAATTATTTTTCTTATCTTTGTTTATCTTCTTGTCTGTTTATTATTTATTTTCTTAGTGTTTTTTTTTTTTTTTAAATAGCATCATATGATGATAATTGGTCGGATGGTAGTTGTTCATACTTTGATGACCCTTGTCCTTATTGTGGAGGACCACACTCTTGGCAATTTTTTTAAAATTTTCCTGGGGGCTGATTGTGCGCACAATCTCAAACCCATGAGTGGAGTATTTGTGATAAGTGTGGTCATCAAAATTGTCATTGAGATTATTGTGCTTATTTGTCCTTCCCTTCCCCAAGACCCCGCTATGATGATTCTACTTTTTGTGATGAAAATTATAGGGATATAGAAGTGGAAGAGGTTAAGCATGGTCAAATGGAGAGATCAAGCTCACGTTAGAATTCCAACTTGAAGGAGGAAACACAGAGCAAAATGCTTTGGAGGAGCTTTTGGAATATAGCCTCCAAAATGATTTGGCGCTTGAAAGGTTGCACTTATAAATGGGAGAAATGATTGAAGCTTTAAAGGTCCAAAAATCATCGGAAGTGAATGATATGCAATAACCTTCCTTAGATGTGGAAGCCGAAAATCCTTCCTTGGCACTTGACCAAAACCAAGAATAAATATCCAATGCTAAAAATGAGAGGATGATGCTCATGTTAGAGGCCATTCTTGAAATGAGGAGAAGCACAACTTGGCACTCAAGGACTTGAAACAAGTCTTGACTCAAAATGATGAGAATATCCACACTTTGGAAGAACGAATGAAATATTGGTTGAGTCTCATCATGCCCACCAACTTGAGAGTATGGAAAGATATCAAGAAGAGTGCGACATCGAGGAAGAAAGTGAAATTTATTTTGAGGAATCAAGAATTGAACATCTGCCAACTGATTCCATGAGTGTTAGTGATGCCAGGAAAAATATGGAATTAGAGTCAACTAAAAATTTTAAGATATGGTTGAAAATGACTCTTGTATGGGGACCAAGAGGATGTCAAAATCTGAAAAGAATTGCACTTTTGAGGCTTGATGTCGCATTCCAAGCATTTCTCAACATTAGAATTGCGTGGTGATATGGAAATTGAACTACACGAGTCAATGAGGGATTGCAAGGAGGAAATACAAAGGCTATACATTTTACAGTTTGAAGGTACATGGAAGAAAAATGACATTCCTCACATGAAAGCCAAAGGACAAAATCAAGAAATTAATGCTTGTCTTGATCATCTACTTACCATTCCCCATCGCTCGTGGTCACAAGCTTGATTCCAAGTTAGGAGCCAAATTCATATCGTCCAAGTGGCCATAAAAGTGGTAAATTTGATTCGCGTCGTGCCACGACGTTAAATGCGGCGCTAGGTGTGAGGCAATCCATTATTTTTTAAAAGATTTAGCCTTTTTTTTAAATTTTCTTTTTTTAGAATAGTTCAGTATCTTATTTTTGACTAATCTTCCAAGTTTCAAAAATTTTGGAGTTATTTTGAGAAGGTTGGGGTGACGAGCAGCAAAAAGCAGTAGCTGATGAAAATTGCAAAAAACGGTTGCACTATGCGATCGCACAAGGGTCCACGCATTCGCGGAAAGTAGAATTTTGCTAGCCCTATGCGATCACATGAAAATGAATGCGGTCGCATCTTTCTGGTAAGTTGGTTTTACGCGAACACTGACATCCTCACGCGATCGCGGTTAACAGGTAACTTTTGAACGTTAAAACATTTGACATTAGAAATAAAGACACCCACTTTCTCCAAAACAAAGAAACGACTGTGCCCACTCCTCTAGCCCCTGAGAGTCATCCCCAACTCTTCATTCTTCAATTTCATCACCATTTTCACTCATCATTCTTCAAGGTATGTGTTTCGTCACTCTACTCGTTCTTGAATTTCAACTTCTCCCTTGTGCGACAAGTGTAAATGAGCAGCCATGGTTTATCTCTTTTGGTTAATGATTAGGGCTGAAACTTTAGTGCTTTTATGTGAATATTGTGTGTGAATGTGTGTGTGATTGCTGGATTAGGTTGGTTGGGTGAGAGAGTAGTAACTCTTGAAAAAATTGGGGCTAGATCCATGCTTTATTTTCTGTAATTGCTATGAAAATATGATGCCCATAATGTGTTTGTTGAAATTCCTGAAAGAACTTCAATTGGGCGAGGAAGAAGACCTTCGCGATCTAGTTCCGCTCCTTGGAAAAATTATTTTATATGATCGCGTACTTTTAGTTCTGAGGTCACCAACAATTTTTTTCATGATCGCGTTGACTGGTCCGCGATCGAAGACTTTCAACTCTAAGAATAAAAAAAGAACTCTTCGTGATCGCTAGTGGACTTCTGCAATCGCATTGCTCTAACTTCCTAGCAGCAAAATAGTAGCATTGCAGATTTGTATGCTGCTACTTTTTGGTCATTTTCTTTGGCCTAGATACATCATCATACATTGTATTAAGTACCTTTCCAAGCATTTAACATATGGTTTTATTTTGTAGGTACTTTGAGCATAAAATGGCATAAAAATGTTGAAATGGTACAAGAGCCTGCTCCCCAAACTCTGGAAGAGGAATATTTTGACCATGCCAGATTCACAGCTGCTGAATGTGAAAGAAACTATGGAAAACTCATGTCAAAGAGCATCGTCAAAGAAAGGGTCATACATTTAGATAAACTTGAGTCTAAGATGCCTGATGTTTTTCGAAGATTGACTGACAGTGGAAGGATACACTTTTCTCCTGAACCAATCAAAGCCAACTACACTATAGTTCGCGAATTTTATGCCAATGCCTTGAAGACCGATTTCCAAGGGGAAGTATACACATTTGTGAGGGGAAAGCATGTTAACTTTGGTCCCTATGTGAAAATAAGGTATACAGAGCTAGATCAAGGGAGAGAGGGAGTCGATCGTTGGTGGAGAAGCTTCACGACGGGGTAACATTGACTTGGAAAATAGTGCACAAAGGGGTTGATTCTTCTGAATTCACAACTGAAGCCAGGACTTGGCTATCCATTATTTGTTCTAGAATTGTGCCAGTTAGGCATGAGTTTGAGGTGACGCCTAAGAAGGAGATGACGATTGCTACTATTATGGATGACTTGCCAGTGAACGTGGGCCAACACATAGTGAGTGAAATTGAGGTAGCATGTAACGGAAGGTATAAAAGTCTATTCTTTCCCTCATTGATAACTAAGTTGTGATGTGATGCTGGGGTGCTAAAGGACCCGAATGATTTTGAGAAGGACCCATGCATAGCGATTTATCCATTGCTTAGAAAAGGGCCAACTAGCAGGAAGAAGAATAGAAGAATTGATGTACTATCTCCTTAATTTGGGCAGTTTTCTGAGATGGACGATGGGTCTGGTGGTGCTTCCATAACTGCATCAGGACTTCATGACCTTATTTTCCACTTCCCTATGAACCTCCCACTATGCACCTCCCGTCCAGTCAAATGTATGGCGTTGATGCCCACATTCACCAACTTGTATCTGGCCTTCCTTCTGGTCTACCTGGGGAGAGCACTTCTACTAGGACCAGTAACAATCTTTGGATGATGTAGTTCAGGAACAAAAAGCAGTCAAAAACAGGTTGGAAGACATGAGCCGAAGACAAGGAAAGATTGAGAGGCGACAATTGAAGTTTAGTGAGTATGAGAAGAAGAAAAGCATTTTTTTGTCCAAAATGATGCACAAGTTAAGTTCTTTCTGTGGCTCACATGAATCAGAGGACGATGATGATGAGGATTCAGAGCTCAAATTTCCAACCACCTCCAGCTCCGAGTGATGTAATATTCAGGGATCACTTTCCACCATTTTATTCTATTTTGTCTAGTTGCACCGGGGACATTGCAACATTTCTAGTTAGGGGTGGTTTCTTGTATAACCGTGGATATGGTAGATTGTTATTTTGTTTTCATGTATGTTATGTTGTTTACATGTGATGTGTTATATTAGTCTGTTTACTAGCTTCTTTAATTTTTTTTAAATATATAGTATGTTTTATTTTTACCACGGTTCTTTTACTTAGGATGCCAATTTTCTTTGTGAACCGGGTAACTTTTGGTAAATTTTTGTTTCAACTTTTCCTGATGATGGATAGCTAGGAGACTTTCTTAAGGGAATTTGTCTTGTAGTTTAGATATAGTTTTTGTTGATCCATGAAGAATAAGTGGTATGAGTTGGGGTTTGTGCCCATTAGCCAATTTGTGGCTTGTTTGGTATCAACATTATTTAAACCTCGGCTTATGTGTTACATCCCATGTTTTTGTACGTAAAAGTACACCATAAGAAAATTAATATAAGCTCCAAAATGAGATGTTACATCCCACATTTTCATTTGTTAAAGTTTCGTCATAAGCTAATCGACATAAGTTCGGGAATGATATTATTTTGAGATTATAGGCATTATGCTATTTCAAACAGGTGATAAGTAAATCCGTGAAGGTGAGAGGGTAAGCAAATCGAAGAATATGAATTTCGTCGAAGTTTGATATTTTGAGATAAAATACGGTCTAAGCTATAATACCCCGTATTTATGGACTAGTGACATACAAGGTACCACATGACCATGTTAGTAAGGTATATAAGACGTGTTAAAAGTGAATGGTATTTTAAGTAATTCGAGATAATTATTAATTATGTGGATAATTGGATAATTATCAGTCAATGGGAGATTAAGAAGATAATCAAGAAGATTAGTGGATAACTAATGAACTATTTGGATAAGATCAAGGATCCCACCGTGGCAGCCCATAAGGTTGGACAAGGAAACCATGTAATGACTCTTTGCGTAGGAAGATAGGTGGCATTTTGGGTGGCTAAAATAAGCCTTATCAAGTGAGGCCCACACCACTATAACAAGGGACCTTTTTAAATTATTCATTCACTTAGGAAAGATAACATAACAGATCTTCTATGGCAACATATATAGCTTCAACAAAATTTCACACGAAGATATACTGTGTAATAGCAACGAGATTTGAAATTCTAAGTGAGCACGGTACAATCTTTCCCAATAATATCATATAGATATTTCTCTACTCCAGGTATGTTAAGGCTAAGCACTTCCTTATTTTTAGCATGACTTCGTAACTACATATGCTTGATAACGAGGCATAACGAGAAGTTCATACTCCCAAATTTATATACATTATCCTAGTCTCATAAGTTACAGTATTCTCCCGTATCGGGACATTATATTCAATTGAGTATTGTCATCTTCCAGTGAAGAGATCATAGGGTCTATATATAAACATTATTACAGTATTTTCACCACCATCGAGCTCTAATAGGTGGGCAAGACCGTATTGGGAAACCTCAGATCAGATGACAAGTTATATACTGAGCCTTCTACGGCCGAGCGCCTATGAGCGAGCCCAGCATGGCCAAGATACAGAGCCTAGTATGGCCCGAAATCCACCATCGGGCCGTGATGGCGTCTAACATTGAACCCGCTAGACAAGCCAACATACATAAATAAACTAGCATCTTAACACCACTTTAATAGGATAAACTAAACAGTTCACAGTTTAACAACGGAAATAAATATGGTCTTAAGCTAAATAAGGACATCAAAATACAACAACGCGTAAATTTTTCCCAAAACCTGGAGTTACAAACTCACGAACTGTCTATAAGAGTGATAAATACAAAATGAAAGGAAATACATGTCTGCCTCTGATATTGAGGAAAAATAAGACAGAATCAAAGACGAAGGGATGGAAGAGACGCCAAGGACCACGAACGCCAGTGGGTATACCTTAAAGCCTCTATGATAGCTGGAAGACACTCACACTAATAATGTCCTCCGGGTCCGGCTGCGTAATCTGCACAACATAAAGAAGTATAGGTGTAGCATCAGTACAACCGACCCCATGTACTGAGTAAGTGTCGAGCCTAACCTCGGCAAAGTAGTGACGAGGCTAAGACACGACAACAAAGTGTACCCGTGCAGTTCAATAATATAGCAGAAACTAAACAAGAACACAATTACGGGGAAAACATGCTTGGGGTAAGAGATGGATAATACTGAAATGACAGAAACAAAGACAACAGTCTGAAATATCTGAAAATAGTCACGAGAGATGACAACACAGATTAAACAGTGAAAGATGCGGCACGGCATGTCCCATCATGCATAATAGCAATGTAAAACACGACACGGAATGTCCCCTTGTGCATAATCAATTTAAACACGGCACAGAATGTCCCCTCGTGCATAATCAATGTAAACCATGGCATGGAATGTCCCCTCTTGCATAATAACAATATAAACATGGCATGGAATGCCCCCTCGTGCATAATAACAATATGAACATGGAACGGAATGTCCCCTCATGCATAATAATAATATAAACATGGCACGGTCCCTAGTGCATAATAATAATATAAACATGTCATGGAATGTCCCCTCGTGCATAATAATAATATATACATGGCACGACATCACCCTTCGTACTTTAACACTCTTCCTTACCCAAACAACAAACACAAACAAGGGCAAGGAAATAAACAGAGTAAAAATAGAAATCCTGGCAAGGGAACATCAATTAAGCAATCAAATCTCGGCGAGGGAACATCAATTAACCAATAAAATCCCAGCAAGGGAACATCAATTAAACAATCAAATCCCGGCAAGGGAAAATTTCAACAACTCTTTCTCTTTCTTTCACTTTCACTTCCATGATTTACTTTATTACTTGAGCCAATGCCCCAAAGATGTAATTACCTCATATATCTTCATTATTCGTTTCACAACTTGAGCCAATGCTCCGAAGAATATAATTATCTCATATTCCTTCATCATTCATATTACAATTTGAGCCAATGCTCCAACAGAGTTTAAAGATTACAATTCCCTTCACATATTCTTATAACATATAAGAATCATCAATTAAGCATGGAAATTACCACAAAATCAGAATATTCACAATATAAGGACTCACGGTCATGCTAGACACCAATGTATAGATACTCGTCACCATGCCTATACATCGTATTTGACAATTAGCAAGTATCAATTTATACTCAACTCATATTCCCTCAAGCTAAGGTTAGACCAAACACTTACTCCAGTCCCAAGTATAGCAATCAACCCTCTCACACCGCCTTTCCTTTAGAATTCAACTCCGGAATGGTATTATCTAGACATAATCAACTCAAGTATATAAATAAGGATTTAAGGATTCAAGTACATGGCCTAATTATCCATTTCCTAGCAGTCTTTCAAATTTAACAAAATTCGACCTCAGGCTCGCTCGCTCGGATTCTTTCAATTCTCGAAGGGAACACTAACCCTAAGGATCATAAATTTATGATTTTTACTTGATTCCATGGACAAATTCACAGAAAATTCTAAGGCGATCACAAGTTCTAGGTTACTACCCATTTTCTTGAATTTTTGCACTAGTTTATGTGGTTAATTAAGCTAAGATGCATGCATGAAACTAATTTACGGGTGGAATTTACTTACCTTATGAGACCTGGTCGAAAGCTCTTAAAAATGGTTGAAATCGCCTAAGGGATAAGGTGAGAAATGAGGAAAATGGGATTAAAACTCGTAGTTAAACTCACCGCCTGAACAGTGATCGCACCTACGATACCTGGGACCGCACTTGCGGTCTCGCACTTGCGAGAAGAACCTCGCACCTGCGGAATTGGGCTGGGGTCTGCGACCGCACCTGCGACGTGGCGACAGCACCTGCGAGGGCTGGCCAGGCCGCTGGTGGTCGCACCTGCGATGCCTGGGACCGCACCTGCGATGCTGGGCAACCGCACCTGCGGTTACACCAGAGCAGGTGCACCAGCATCCTTGTTTGCTGGTTTTTAGCCTCGCTAGGTGCCCGGAAGGCACCTGGTCCCACCCGAGCCCTAATTCAAATATACCAATGAGTCCCAAATCATAATACGGACTCGCTTAAGCCTTCAGAACACTCAAAACAACGCTAAAACTCTAAATCACACCCCCAAAACTCAAGAACCGAACTTAGGAATTTTAAGTTTTCTAACTTTGCTAACAACGTGCCGAACTAACCTATACAACTCGGAATGATACCAAATTTCAAAGATAACGTACACAACCTCCTACGAACTTGTCCGTGCGATCAAATCGCCAAAACAACATCATACACGTCAAATTATGCCTCAAAGTCCATGAATCCTATCAAATTTCATAAAACATCAAATTTTTCATTTTAAATCCGAAACACGTCAAACGAAATCCGTTTTCAACCAAACTTTACAGAAAGCGCTTCAACCATATATAAGACCTGTAACGGGCGCTGGAACCAAACTACGGGCTCGATACCATCACTTTCTAATCAGATTTCATTTTCAATTTCCATAAATATTTTCAGAAAACAATTTTACTAAAAACTTCATTTATCGGGCTTGGGACCTCGGAATTCGATTCCGGGCATACGCCCAAGTCCAATATTTTCCTACGGACCCTCCGAGACCGTCAAATCACAGGTCTGGGTTAGTTTATCCAAAATGTTGACCGAAGTCAAATTTATTCATTTTAATATCAAGTCTTAGCATTTTCACAGAATTTCATATTTAAGTTGTCCAGCTACGCGCCCGAACTGCGCATGCAAATTGAGGAAACTACAAATGATGTTTTCAAGGCCTTCGAAGTACGGAATAGGTAATAAAATAGGTGATGACCCTTTGGGTCGTCACATTCTCCACCTCTAAAACAACTGTTCGTCCTCGAACGGATAGAAGAAGGAAGTACCTGAGTCGGGAAATAAATGAGGGTAATGGCTCCGCATATCGGACTCGGACTCCCAGGTTGAGGCCTCAGGAGGCTGACCTCTCCACTGAACACGAACAGAAAGGAAAATCTTGGATCTCAACTGACGAATCTGCCGGTCTAGAATAGCTACCGGCTCATCCTCATAAGATAAGTCTTGTCCATCTGGACAATGCTGAAATATAACACATGGGCTGGATTGTCGTGATACCTCCGAAGCATGGACACATGAAAAACTGGATGTACGACTGATAATCTAGGTGGCAATGCAAGTCTATAGGCCACCTCTCCCACTCGATCAAGAATCGCAAATAGACCAATGAATCTAGGGATAAGCTTGCCCTTCCTCCCAAATCTTATCACGCCCTTCATAGGCGGCACTCAGAGCAATACTCGCTCACCAACCATGAAAGCCACATATCGAACCTTACAATCTGCATAACTCTTTTTCCTTGACTGAGCTGTACGAAGCCTAATCTGAATGATCCAGACCTTGTCCAAGGCCTCCAGAACCAAATCTGTACTCAACAACCGAGCCTCTCCCGGCTCAAACCATCCAAATAGAGATTGACACCGCCTACCATATAAAGCCTCAAAAGGAGCCATCTGGATGCTCGACTGATAGCTGTTGTTTTAGGCAAACTCTGCTAAAGGCAAGAACTGATCCCATGATCCTCCAAAGTCAATAACGCAATCTCGGAGAATATTCTCCAATATTTGAATAGTCCGCTCGGAATGCCCATCCGTCTGAGGATGAAATGATGTGCTCAAATCCACCTGGGTGCCTAACTCTCGCTGAACTGCTCCCCAGAAATGCGAGGTAAACTACGCGCCCCAGTCCGAAATAATAGATATCGGCACACCATGAAGACGAACAATTTTCCCGATATAGATCTCAGTTAACCTATCGGATGAATAAGAGACTGCCACAGGAATGAAATGCGCTAAATTGGTCAGCCTATCAACAATGACCCAAACTACATCGAACTTCTTCCGGTTAAACGAAATTCCAGTAACGAAGTCCATAGTGATCCTCTCCCACATCCACTCGGGAAGCTCAATCCTCTGAAATAAACCACCAGGCCTCTGATGCTCATATTTAACCTGTCACATATGCCACAATATCCTTCTTCATTCTACGCCACCAATAACACTACCGCAAATCCTGGTACATCTTCGCGACGCCCGGATGAATAGAGTACCGGGAACTATGGGCCTCTTCTAAAATCAACTCTCGGATCCCATCAACATTGGGCACACAAACTCGCCCCTGTAATCTCAAAACACCATCATCATCTAAGTTCACCTGCTTTGCACCTCCGCGATGCACCGTGTCTTTAAGGACAAACAAATAGGGATCATAAAACTGCCGATCACGGATACGCTCCAATAATGTAGAACGAGCGACCGTACAAGCCAACACTCGACTAGGCTCAAAAATATCCAACCTCACAAATCGATTGGCCAAAGCCTGAACATCCAATGCAAGAGGCCTCTGACTGACCAGAATAAAAGCAAGACTGCCCATGCTAGCTGACTTCCTACTCAAAGCATCGGCCACCACATTGGCCTTCCCCGGGTGATATAAGATGGTAATATCATAATCTTTCAACAACTCTAACCACCTTCTCTGCCTCAAATTCAACTCCTTTTGCTTGAACAAGTACTGAAGACTCTTATGATCAGTGAACACCTCACACGCCATGCCATACATGTAGGGCCTCAAAATCTTCAATGCGTGGACAATGGCTGCCAACTCTAAATCATGCACTGGATAGTTCTTCTCATGAATCTTCAACTGCCTCGAAGAATAAGAAGTGACATTGCCATCCTGCATCAGCACTGCACCAAGCCCAATACGGGAAGCATCGCAATAGACTGTATAAGGCCCTGAATGTGTTGGCAAAACCAACACCGGTGCCGTAGTTAGAGTTGCAATAGATGAGAACCCCTCCACGAACCGATGATAATAGCTTGCTAATCCCAAGAAACTCCGAATCTCTGTAGCTGATGCTGGTCAAGGCCAGTTTTGACTGGCTCAACTTTCTTCGAGTCAATATGAATACCCTCTACTGACACGACATGACCCAGGAATTCAACTGAACTCAATCATAACTCACACCTCGAAAACATTGCATATAGCTGACTATCCTTCAGAGTATGAAAAACCACTCTGAGATGCTGCTCGTGCTCCTCCTGGCTGCGAGAGTATATCAATATATCATCAATGAAGACTATCACCCAAAATCTGCTACGGCATTTGTCAACCCAAACGACATGACTAAAAACTCGTAATGCCCGTACCAAGTGCGAAAAGCTGTCTTAGGGACATCAGATGTCGTAATCCTCAACTGATAGTAGCCACATCTCAAGTCTATCTTTGAAAATACCTTGGCACCCTGAAGCTGATCGAACAAATCATCAATCCTAGGCAGTGCATACTTATTCTTGATTGTAACATTATTCAATTGCCGATAATCAATGCACATCCTCATCGAACCATCATTTTTATTCACAAAAAATACTGGAACACTCTAAGGAGAGACATTGAGTCTAATCAAACCCTTCCCAAGAAAATCCTACAACTGTTCCTTCAGCTCTTTCAACTCTGGCGGGGCGATGCGATACGGCAGAATAGAAATGGGCTGGGTGCCCGGAGCCAGATCAATGCAGAAATAATTGTCCCTGTTGGGTGGCGTCCCCGGCAGGTCTGAAGGAAAAACCTCAGGAAACCCACGAACCATGGTTACCGAATCAATAGAGGGAACCTCAACACTGGAATCACGCACATAAGCCAAATAGGCCAAGCACGCTTTCTCGAACATACGTCGAGCCTTCACGTACGAAATAACACTGCGGGTAGAATGACCAGGAGTTCCTTTCCACTCCAAACGGGGAAAATCTGGCAAGGCTAAGGTCACCGTCTTGGCATGACAATCCAAGAAAGCATGATATGTGGATAACTAGTCCATCCCCAATATAACATCAAAGTCGACCATACCTAAAAACAACAAATCAACACGAGTCTCAGGACCCCTAATCACCACAACACAACAACGATGGACTCGATCGACCACGATAGCACCACCCACTTGTGTAGATGCATAAACAGAATACTCAGTGGATCACTAGGCATGACCAAGTATGGTGCAAAGCAAGAGGACACATACAAATACGTAGAACCTGGATCAAATAGCACTGAAGCATCTCTGTCACAAACCCGAATAGTACCTGTAATGACTGCATCTAAACACTTAGCCTCTGGCCTGGCTGGAAGAGCATAACATCAGGGTTTGGCCCCACCACCCTGAACAACATCTATGGGATGGTCGGCTGCTGGTTGGCCTCCACCTTTAGCGGCCTGAGCTCCACCTCTATGACCTCTACCTCCACCTCTAGCACCTCTACCCCCACCTCTAGCTGGCTAGGCAGGCTGTGGAACACCTGTTTCCTGTACTATGGCACGAGAACCCTGATGCTGAGACCCACCAGAACCTCGGGGGCAAAACCTGAAAATGTGCCCCAAACCACCGCAAGTATAACAATGCCTCTGCTGATGTGACTACTGACTCTGGAACTGACCCTGTCGACCCTGATAACCACCCTAGAAATTCTGAAGTGGCGGTGCACCGCTAGGTGGTGGTCTCGCACTGTAAGGCTGCTGATCGGAATAGTGCGTTTGATAACCACGACCACCTGAAGTACCATGAGAAATCTGGAGAGCTGACTGAAAAGGTCTGGGAGAATGACCTTCCCTAAAAAATCCCTTCCTCCAGATGAGGCTCCACTGAAACGACCGAAATGACGGGGCCACTTTGTCAGGCCACCCTGCGACAAAATCATCTCAATCCTCCTGGCCACGTTGGCCGCATCCTGGAATGATATATCTTTACCTATCTCTCTGGCCATCTGATGTCTGATAGGCCGGGCCAATCCCTTGATAAACATCTGAACTCTCCCGATCAATGGGAAGTATCATAAGAGCATGTCGGGCTAGAGTGAGTACTTAGTAACTAACATAGATCCCTGCTGGAGACGCTAGAACTGCCTCCGAAGGTCCTCTCTCTGGGTAATGGGAAGGAACTTCCACAAAAATACCTCCGAGAACTGAGTCCAAGTCAAAGGTATAGATCTAGCTGGTCTGGCTAACTCTCCACTAACTCTTGGCTGCGCCAGATAACCGAAAAGTAGCCAAGTCAACTCCGTCGGACTCCACTTTGCCCATATTCGGGAGGACCTCATGGCAGCTGTCCAAATAATTCTGGGGGTCCTCTGATGGCGAACCAGTAAAAGTAGCAGTCAATAACTTAGTGAACCTCTCTAGTCTCCACAAAGCATCTACTGACATAGCTGCTCCCTCTGCTACTGGTGCTGCAATACCTGGCTGAGCTACTCCTGCTGGTTGAGGTGCCGGAGTCTGAAACTATGGATCTATCTGCCCTGACACGTGGGCGGCAGTAGTCTTGGCACCTCCCCCAGCCTAAGAGACGGCTGGTGTTGTAGGAAGAAGACCCGCCTGTGCTACACTCTCCATGAGTCTGAATAGACGGACAAGGGCGTCCTGAAGCACTGGGTAGCTATGAACCCCTCTGGGACCTGAGTAGGTCCAACTGGGACTGCCGGAACTGGACCTCCTCGTCACACTCGACCTGAGGGTCCTCCACTTGGGCTGCTGCTCTAGGCACAGCCCGGCCCCGGCTTCGGCCTCTAGCACGGCCTCCTCCTCGACCTCGACCCTGGGTAGGAGCTGTAGCAGGAGTGTCAGGCTGCTGGGCGGAACCAATGGAAGCACGCGTCCTCGCCATCTGCGAGAGAATAAAATAGAAACTCAATCAGTACTCAGAATCATAGCGCACGACAGAGAAGAAAAAAAATATGGAGTCCTCCTAATTTTGCATCCTTTGGGGGATAAATACAGACGTCTCCGTACCGATCCCTCAGACTCTACCAAGTTGTCTGTGAGTTGTGAGACCTAAGAAACCTAGTGCTCTGATACCAACTTGTCACGCCCCGAAATCCCACTATCGGGCCGTGATGGCGTCTAACGTTGAACCCGCTAGAAAAGCCAACGTACATAGATGAACTAACATATTAACACCACTTTAATAGGATAAACTAAACAGTTCACAGTTTAACAACGGAAATAAATATGGTCTTAAGCTAAATATGGACATCAAAATACAACAACGCGTAAATATTTCCCAAAACCTGGAGTCACAAACTCACGAACTGTCTATAAGAGTGCTAAATACAAAAATGAAAGGAAATACATGTCTGCCTCTGAAACTGGAGGAAAAATAAGACATAATCGAAGATGAAGTGATGGAAGAGACCCCAAGGCCCACGAAAGCCAGCGGGTATACCTTGAAGCCTCTATGGTAGCTGGAAGACACTCCCACTAATGATGTCCTCCGGGTCTGGCTGCGTAATCTGCACAACATAAAGAAGTACAGGTGTAGCATCAGTACAACCGACCCCATGTAATGAGTAAGTGCCAAGACTAACCTCGGCGAAGTAGTGACGAGGCTAAGACACGACAACAAAGTGTACTCGTACAGTTCAATAATATAGCAAAAACTAAACAAGAATACAATTACGGGGAAAACATGCTCGGGGGTAAGAGATGGCAAATACTGAAATGACAGAAACAAAAACAACATTCTGAAATATTCGAAAATAATCACGGGAGATGACAACACAGATTAAACAGTGAAAGATGCGGCACGGCATGTCCCATCGTGCATAATAGAGATGTAAAACACGGCACGGAATGTCCCCTCGTGCATAATCAATATAAACACGGCACATAATGTCCCTCGTGCATAATCAATGTAAACACGACACGGAATGTCCCCTCGTGCATAATCAATGTAAAGCATGACATGAAATGTCCCCTCATGCATAATAACAATATAAATATGGCACAAAATGTCCCCTCGTGCTTAATAACAATATAAACATGGCACGGAATGTCCCCTTATGCATAATAATAAGATCAACATGGCACGAAATGTCCCCTCGTGCATAATAGTAATATAAACATGGAACGGAATCACCCTTCGTGCTTTAACACTATTCATTACCCAAACATCAATCAAAAACAAGGGCAAGGAAAAAAATAGAGTAAAAATAGAAATCCCGGCAAGGGAACATCGATTAAGAAATCAAATCCCGGCAAGCGAACATCAATTAACCAATCAAATCCCGGCAAAGGAACATTTCAACAACTCTTTCTCTTTCTTTCACTTTCACTTCCATGGTTTACTTTATTACTTGAGCCAATGCTCCAAAGATGTAATTACCTCATATATCTTCATTATTTGTTTCACAACTTGAGCCAATGCTCCGAAGAATGTAATTATCTCATATTCCTTCATCATTCGTATTACAATCTGAGCCAATGCTCCAATAGAGTTTAAAGATTACAACTCCCTTCACATATTCTTCACAACATATAGAAATCATCAATTAAGCATGGAAATACCACAAAATAAGAATATTCACAATATAAGAACTCACGGTCATGCTAGACACCAATGTGTAGATACTCGTCACCATGCCTATACATCGTATTTGACAATTAGAAAATAGCAATTTATACTCAACTCCTATTCCCTCAAGCTAAGGTTAGACCAAACACTTACCTCGGGCCCCAAGTATAGCAATCAACCCTCTAACACCGCATTTCCTTTAGAATTCAACTCCGGAATGGTATTATCTAGAAATAATAAACTCAAGTATATCAATAAGGATTGAAGGATTCAATTACATGGCCTAATTATCCATTTCCTATAATTCTTTCAATTCTCAAAGGGAACACGCACCCAAAGTCTAAGGATCATAAATATACGATTTTTACTTGATTTCATGGCCAAATTCTTCGAAAATTATAAGGCGGTCACAAGTTCTAGGTTACTAACCATTTAGTTCAATTTTTGCACTAGTTTATGTGGTTAATTAAGATAAGATGCATGCATGAAACTAATTTACGAGTGGAATTTACTTACCTTACAAGACCTGTTCGAAAGCTCTTAAAAATGGTGGAAATGGCCTAAGGGAGAAGGTGAGAAATGAGGAAAATGGGTTTAAAAACCGTACTTAAACTCACTTCCTGAACAGTGATCACACCCGTGATACCTGGGCCTGTACCTGCGGACTCGCACTTGCGAGAAGAACCTCGCACCTACGGAATTGGGCTGGGGGTCTGGGATCGCACCTGCGAAGTGGAGACCGCACCTGCGAGGGCTGGCCAGGCCACTGGTGGTCGCACCTACAATGCCTGAGACCGCGCCTGCGGTCCCGCACCTGCGATGCTGGGCAACCGCACCTGCGATCACACCAGAGCAGGTGCACCAACAGCCTTGTTTGCTGGTTTTTAGCCCAGCTAGGTCCCTAGAAGGCACCTGGCCTACCCGAGCCCTAATACAAATATACCAACGTGTCCCAAATAATAATACAGACTCGCTCGAGCCTTAGAACCACTCAAAACAACACTAAAGCTAGAAATCACACCCCCAAACCTCAAGAGCCGAACTTAGGAATTTTACGTTTCTAACTTTGCTAACAACGTGCCGAACTGACCTATACAACTCGGAATGATACCAAATTTCACAAATAACTTACACAACCCCCTACGAACTTGCTTTTGCGATCAAATCGCCAAAACAACATCATACACGTCAAATTAAGCCTCAAAGTCCATGAATCCTATCAAATTTCATAAAACACCAAATTTTCCATTTTAAGTTCGAAACACGTCAAACAAAATCCGTTTTCAACCAAACTTCAGACAAAGAGCTTCAACCATATATAAGACCTGTACCGAGCGCCGAAACCAAAATACGGGTTCGATACCATCACTTTCTAATCAGATTTCATTTTTATTTTCCATAAATATTTTCAGAAAAAATTTTTACTCAAAAATTCATTTCTCGGGCATGAGACGTTGGAATTCGATTTCGGGCATACGCCCAAGTCCCATATTTTCCTACGGACCCTCCGGGACCGTCAAAACACAAGTCCAAGTCCGTTTACCCAAAATATTGATCGAAGTCAACTTTATTCATTTTAATATCAAGTCTTAGCATTTTTCACAGAATTCCATATTTAAGCTGTCAGGCTACGCACCCGGACTACACACACAAATCGAGGCAACTACAAATAAGGTTTTCAAGGCCTCGAAAGTACGTAATAGGTAATAAAATAGGTGATGACCCTTTGGGTCGTCACAGCTTGAGTGTTCCTACTATAGTGGAGCAGTTACATGTTTCGATCCTTATAGGGCCGAATATCTATTTTATCTACTATATCGAGAGATTTGAGTCAGTAACAACAGGGAACTATATATTTCTATCATCTTTGACTTCCAATTACTTTCAATCATTATATTATCAGTTTAGTTTCAGCTTTCAAGTATTTTATCGCCTTACATACTCGATACGTTATTTCATACTAACACTCCTTTTTTGGGAGACGCTGCATTTTATGCTTGCAGGTTCAGACAGATAGACGGGTGGACCTCCTTGTTAGGTGTTGCCCGAGTTCAGCTTTATCGGTATGCTCCACGTGATTTGCTGGTCTAGAGTTTTGTGTACATCTTGTGTATATATGTATATAGGTTATGTGTAGGTCGGGGCCCATTTCCGATCACAATACATCCATCAGTAGAGGCTTGTAGACATATCTTGGCAGTTAGTGCAGTATGTTGAGCTTGTAGGCCTTGTAAGTATATTTTTTTGGTTTGTTATCTATAATAGTTATGATGCACTTGTCGGCCCATCTGTATATTGATGTTTAGTTAGCGTTAGCTTCCGTTCAGTTTTATATTTTACTTTGCAAATTCTCTTTCCATGTGGCCACGACCAAAGTATGACATTATATGTTCAGAGTCCCTTAGTCGCAAGTCGGTACGCAAGGATAGGTAAGGCATTCTGTCCTAGGGAGTCAACAAGCCGTGTCTAGTGGAGTTTTGTTTATGGGTGTGTTGTGCACCACACTTATAGGCAGGAGGCTATAGGGCATTTAGGATTGTCACTCTTTCTTCTTACTCTAGATCGGGTGGTAGAGCTCAATTGTAAGAAATCAATTTCCTAAACTCTATCTTATTCATAATACGACGACACCTTCACACAGAAAGACGGTTTGTAAGAGATATAGTTGTAAAATAGTTGAGTCAAAGGAACTCAATTTTGCATCATACTTATGATAAGTAAATGTGAGGTCTTCAGTAGATCATGTGTGTACTATAATGTGTAAGCTTCTTGAAAAGGATCCCTAAGGAATGAGTATCTACCCGCCCATATGGATAAAGGCAATGAAAGATTCAGAAGGTAGATACAATTTTCAACAAGTAAAAGAAGTAAGGTGAAGAAGGTATGAGGCGCCCAGTATAATGAAGAATATCAGTATTACAAAGTCTATAGTCATGTGAGAGAAGAGAAAAGATGTGACAGGCCTTAAGATAACAAAAGAGTATAGGCCATACAGTCATATCCTCATTTCAAGAAATAAGTTCATGACACCAACGCGACTACCAAAAGGAGAAGTTAGACCCATAATAATAGAAATCAGTATGGATTGGTGAACAAGATAAGCTAAACTTGAATCGGGGATTGAGTGATTTGATAATGGTCGGCATCATAACAATTTTATATCACGTTCTTGTGATAATAGAATGGACGACATAAGAGGATTCATGAGAAATTTAGAGAATGGTCATTCAGGAAGACGCTTCCCTAAAACAAGAAATGCGAGCAAAGTTAAGCTGAAGGGACTACGTGTGCTAGTTACACTAATGTCACCCTCGTGAGTAAGGAATTTCTTTATCCTTCATGCAGAAGGATTACCGTAAGGTGAGTAGGGAATATCAATGATGTGAAAAGACGAAAAAGATATAGATGTAAGACATCTATAGGTTAATCATCGTAGCTCTAAATCTTAGTACTCCCCTAAAGGGGGGAATACCGAGTGATGGGGAATTAAGTCAAAATTAAGTGGTTCTAATAACTATGGAATGGTAAAGGAAGAATGAGATAAAAATGATAATGGGATGAAGTTGCACTTAATCAAATCCTACTGGTATGCTACGATTCTAGAATATTATGCAAGCACGACGTCAATGAGAGGAAGTAAGGGTTCCTGCCCGAAATGTTATTGATAGATAAGGAGACTGTGCGGGACATAAGTTAAGACAAAGGAGATGACCCAAGAAAGATTACGCGGAATATTGATATGAGAATGGGCCAACAAGTAGTTGGTAGTTAATTCAGGAAGAGCCTAGTTATTGCTAGACAAGAGGTTACAGACAAATCAACAGATCATGCAAGATAGGAGTTGGGGAAGTTAAAGGTACCATATGAGTGTTATGGAAATAAAATAGAGCCTCACTGGGAAGACAGTCAAAACTTCAGTTCAGAAGCAACCTTACAAGCACATGAGCGTAAACTACATATAGTTATAGGAGAGGAAGGAGAAATAGATCAAAAGGTGATATTCAAGATCATATGGGTTGTACGAAATTCCAATATGTGTGGGCACTAAGATAAGACAAGTATTCATGCAAAAAGCGGCAAAACGACTAGGAAAAGTAATTGCTTACATATAAAGAAAGTTGAGAAGGAACGAAATGAATTATTCAATCAATGATCCAGAGTTTGTTATGTTATGAATGTACTAAATATTTTGGAGTATTATCCATGCAACATATATGCTGACGATCATACAGCCGGAGAGGACTCCGGTATAAGTTAAAACGAAAGAATTGAGTCCAAGCCATAGAAAAAGGACTGAATTGTTAGATGATGGTATCATAGATATTCCATAGAATCCATGAAAGGCTAAAGTAATAACTAATACCATGAGCCACAGATCGGAAGATAGCTTAAGCCTACAAAAATGTTGACTAGAAGGAAGAGAAAACTAAAGAGTTACATCAACTAAGTAAATCAGGAGTCTCATTATTGGACCTGGTATATAGAAATCGTGATTGAGAACATTGCAGAATCGCTCTCAATATAAGAGGTACTAGAGAGACAGTACAATAGCCATATTTTATAACAACTCTATGATAAAGCTAGTTAGAAAAGTACCAGCCTCATGAGAAGTCAGTATGAAACTCTCACCGAATCATGTAAAGAGGTGCAAGTATTATAATAGAAGTTTGAGTTGTGAGTGTGAATTATACCTATGTGAAAGGGAGGTCATGAAAGAGATAGAAGATATGATGTGAGACTTTATTATAAGTAAGGTACAGGTGGACAATGTACGAGATACTCAGATGCAGAAGGTTGTGAATAGTCCTTACTTCAGATAGAAGGCTAAAAGTGCGGGAATTAAATATCCGGGAATGATAGCAGCATTGTCAGTGGAATGTCTTCCAGCCAATGGTCTCTAGGTATCGAGAAGCCTGATGTTACACCTCGCGTTTTTGTACGTTAAAAACTTCATCTTTAGTTAATTGGCGTAGACTGGGGGATGATATCATCTTGACGTTAACGTACTTACGCTATTTATAACAAGTGATAAATAAGTGTTATGAAGGATAAAGGGGTACACGAATTAAAGAAAACGAGTTCCGTTGAAAGTGGCCAATTTGGGATGAAGTACGGGTCAAGCGATACTACCCGATAATTATGGACTAGTAATGTACAAGGTACCATATGGCCGTGATAATATGATATATAGAATTTATAAAGTATTTATGAAGTATATTAAAAATAAGTAGAATTTGAAGTAATTTGAAAAATTTTAAATTATGCGGGTAATAGATTAATTATCGGGTAACGAAACATTACCTAATTACCTAATAAATGGATAAAGATTAAATATCCACCCCGTCCCCACGTGGAAGCTACCCGTGTTATAAAGGAATAAGTTGTCAAAACATTATGATGTCTTTCATTTCCAAGAATTGCCTAATCATAAGTCTTTCAACAAAACATATTCATTCCTTACAGAAGGAGGAAACCGTATGTACTTCAAAAGTCTTTCAACTAAAAACAAAAATTCATTTCTAAGGCATTACATGATCAGGAAAACATTATGTACTCTAAATAATAATCTCTTTCAAGCTTCATTCTCCAAGACATTAAGAACAAATCCTACGAGTTTCAACGGTTCCGACAAGATTTAGCAACGTAATATTTTACGATTCTAAGGAATACGGTGTACCTCTTTTTTTCAAAGACATCATACAGATTTTTCCATACTCCAAGTATGTTAAGGCTATCCCTTCTTTCTTTTTGGCATGATCCAAATTATACTGAAGAAACGAGTAAATACATAGTTTCTATATATTACTCTATTCATAGCAATAGCAGGGGTGTCTATATTCTTGATTTCCCATGTGAATTATTATTATCTTCTATTCATGGGTCTCGAAAATACGTATGTTGGTAAAATTTATTTCATATTATTAATCAAAGGCATAATGGCCTTATGACGTACTGAGAGATTTTATTGACGTATTTCATATGCATTTCATGCATTTACATAGGCACATTGACCCATGACCAGATGGCGTTATATACGTGTATATTTGTAAATATATGTATATGAGATACGGGAAAAGGTTACGGCGTTATATACGCACCACCACCTGATCAGCTGGTATAGATGATGATGTTGCCCACAGTGGCTGAAATATTGTTCAAACGGCATTACATACGCAGATATATGTATGTATATTCAAACAACATTATATACACGTATATATGTATGTATATATATGTATATGGGATATGGTAAATGTTATGGTGTTATATACGCACCACCACCTGATCATCTAGTATATGATGATGATTTTTCACACAGTGGCCGATATGATATGATGGGATGCACTCAGAGGCTGATGATGTTATGGAACATGTACCTATGCACGACATGACATTCATACGCATATGCAGGTCGCTAAAATTAATTTATGATTTACAAAGTTATTCAGACTTACAGGTTGAGTCATGTACTCTATATGTCATCCATGTCTCTTGTGTATTTATTTATGTTCCTTACATACTCGGTACATTATTCGTACTGACGTCCCTTTTTTCTTGGGGACGCTGCGTTTCATGCCCGCAGTTTCTGATAGACAGGTCGAGAGCCCTCCAAGTAGGCTATCAGCTCAGCGGAAGATGTTGGTGCACTCCATTTGCTTCGGAGTTTCTTGTTTGGTTAGTATGATTTAGACGTGTATAGTTTGGAATGGTGGGATTTCGTCCCGACCTTTACGACATTTATGTACTCTTAGAATCTTGTAGACATATGTCGTGTATGTGAAAGAATGTACGGCCTTTTCGGCCTATATTTTGAGTTTATAAATTATTATGTTAGCCTATTACGCTCGTATGTCATGTGTATATGATCATGTAATAAGAAAGATACGTTACGTTGGTACTAGGTCGAGTAAGGTACCGAGTGCCCGTCGCAGCCCATCGGTTTGGGTTGTTACAAAAGTGGTATCAGATCAATTCTGTCCTAGGGAGTCTACAAGTCGTGTCTAGTAGAGTCTTGTTTATGGGTGTGTCGTGCACCACACTTATAAGCAGGATGCTGCAGTGCATTTAAGACAGTCACTCTTTCTTCTTACTCTAGATCGTGTGGTAGAGCTTACTTATAAGAATTCAAGTCCCGAACTTCTATTTTTATTCGTAATAAGACAATGCCTACGTTCAGAAAGATGATTGATAAGAGATATAGTTGTGGAAGTATTGAATTAGAGGAACTCGACTTCGTATCATGCTTATGAAAGTAAATGTGAGATCTTCAGCAGATCATGTGCGTACTGGAAGGTGTAAGCCTCTTGATAAGAAGCATTAAGGCAAGAATGCCTATCCACCTTTATGATGAAAGAAAACGAGAGATCAAAAAGATAAATACAAGTTTCAACAAGAAAAAGAAGAAAGATAAAGAAGGGTATGAGGCGCCCAGTCAACAAAGGTTAACAGTGTTTATTATTTGGGCAGAGGAACGCAAACTTTTTGAGTTATATTCAATAGTTACAGAGGTATATACAATTGATCGCACCCATTCCATATATGCCCTATGGGGGTTATCAGAAGTAGTATAAGAAGATATGATAGGTTAATTGTTTGCGTTAGTTGACATTCCTGAAGGGTATTACAAATGTGCCAATAGATCTTCTTGTGAGACACCCAGAAGTGCACTCTAGAATATTACGATTCTATGTGAATACTAGCATTAAGAAGATAGGCACTGAAAGCCTGGATGGGAAAAATATTACCTTAAGTGTGGCTCTCATCCCTAGTAGAGCGAGGATGTTGAGCAACCCAGAGAGCCGATGAATGAAGCAAGGAGAGCTAAAACCGAAAAAATGTCATGTTGAAGTTTTCAAAAGAAAGGGGATATGCAAAAATATTAGCAGAGTAATAAAAAGAGAGATAAGGAAGCATTATGAATAAGGTATGGTACATGGATAAAGACGGTAGAAAAAAAAAGAAGAACAAGAAATGGCAGTATTACACAGTCTAGTCAAGTGAATGAAGAGTCGAGAGGTGACAGGCCTTAAAACAACAAAAGAGTATAGTCCATAAGGTTATATCCTCATTTCAAGAAATAAGGTCATAACTCCAATGCGACTACCAGAGGGAGAGTTAATCCCTAGAGTAAAAGAAATCAGTATGGATTGGCAAACAAGATAAACTAAAAATGAATTAGGGACTGTATGATTTGGTAGTAGTCAGCATCATGAGAATTTCAGATCACATTCCGGCAATAATAAGACAGACCACAGAAGAAGATTCACGATAAATTAAGAGAATAGTCATTCAGGGAGACGCTTCCGTAGAGCAAGACATTTGAGCAAAGTTAAGCTTAAGAGGCTGTATGTGTCAGTTATGCTAAGTGTCACCCTCGCGAGTAAGGGAATTTGTCATGCTTGGTACAGAAGAATTGATGCAAGGCAAGTAAGGATCATTGATGTTGAGAAACGACGCCAAAGATGAAGAGGTAAAATATATATAGGTAGATCCTCGTGGCTCCAGTTTTTAGTACATCCCTTAAAGGGAGGAATTTGGAGTAATGTGGCATTAAGCCAGAATTAAGTGGTTCTAGTGACTATGGAATGGTAAAGGAAGAGTGTGATAAATGAAAGGGGAATGAGATGGCACTTATGCAAATCTTACGGATATGCTACAATTCAAGAATATTGTGCAAGTATGACGTCAAGGAGATGAAGTAAAGGTTCTTTCCCGAGCCGTTATTAATAAATAAGGAGCTAGTGCAAGATGTAAGATAAGACAAAGGAAACAACCCAATAAAGATTACAAAGAATATTGATATAAGAATGGGCCAACAAGTAGTTAGTAATTGGTCAAGAAGATCCCAATTATTGCTAAGCAGGAGGTTACAGACGAGTCACCAGATCATGTGAGATAAACATAGTAGAACCCAACATGGAGAGTTCAACCTCGAAGAATATCATTATAATACTTGAGATATATTCAAACAAGAGTCGGGGTAGTTAAAGATACGTACGAATGTTACAGGGATAAAAGAAAGTGCCACTGGGAAGGCCGTCAAAATATCAGTTCAGAAGCAACCATACAAGCACAAGGGCATGGAAGTAAGCAACTATGGATGATTATAGGCAAGTAAGGACATCAAAAAGGTCCGTAATAAGCTCACAACTTTACGAGACTCAAGGGTTCTCTCTAACTACTACAACGAAATACTAGCTGAGGAGATAAGAAAGAAGGCTTCAACCTAAGCACAACAAACTAAAGAGGAAATGGTCTTATAACAACAATCTCGCAGCAACATTGTAAGCATTCCAAAGGAAAGTGGCACCTACAGTGGCTAATGAACGGGAAGTAAGAATTAGAAGTAATATTCGAGATCATATGAGTTGTATGAAAACTCTGGAAAATATGGGCACTATGATAAGCTAAGTAGGGACGCAACAAGGGGGCAGAAAGACCAGGAAAAGTAATAGCTTACGTTGACAGAAAGCTAAGATGGAACGAAAGAATTATTTGATCAAAGATCCAGAGTTAGTACTCTACGGATACACTCAAGATTTTGGAGCATTATCCAGGCAGTAAATCTGTTGACAATCATACGGCCATAGAAGACTCCGGTATAAGTTTAAAGAAAGAATTAAACCCAGGGCATAGACAAAGGATTGAATTGTTGGAAGATTGTATCATGGATATTCCATAACGCCCGTGAAAGGCTAAAGTAATAAGTGATACCATGAGCCACAGATCGGAAGATAGATTAAGCCCACGTAAAGGCTGATCAAAAGGAAGAGGACACTAAAGAATTACATCACCTAAGTAAATCAGGAGTCTGATTATTGAACCTAGAAAAATTATAGAAGTTGTGCTGGAGAACATGAGAAAATCACTCATAATACCATATGTTCAAGAGAAATAACACGACAAACATAATCTTTAATGGATTTACAAGAAATCGAGTTAGAAGAGTACCAGCCCCATAAGAATTCAGTACAAAACTCCCACTAGATTGTGTATGTACCAGAGGTGCGAGTATTATAATAGAGCTTCAAGTTATGGACGTGAATTAAACCTATGTGGAAGCGAGGTCATGAAAGAGATATAAGATATGATATGTGATTTTACGGTAAGTACGGTAAAGGTGATTAACCTACGAGATACTCAAAAGGAGAATATGTGAATAGTCCACACCTTGGATAAAAGGCTAGAAGTGTTGGGATTCAATATCTAGGAATGATAGCGGCATAGTCAGTGGCATATCTCATAACCTATCGTTTCTAGGTATCGAGGAGGCTAATTAATTCAGTAAAGAATCGTTAGAGACGATGTGATATCTCGCTTGATGTCCCAGAATGACATAAGAAAATTTGTGATGCAAGCAAGTTGAAAGGTTACAAATACTATAAATAGAGTTGTGTAGGTCGCAAGCCATTGTATGGTGAAGCGACAAGGTTCTAGAAGACAAAAGCAAGGATAACGAAGGGCGAGTGATAAGTTAACGAAAATTGATAAGTCCTCAGGATTAAGCCTATGAAAACAAGAAGAGCATCTGGTTTCTCTAAATTATAAAAAGACTCAGTATAGCCTAAATGAACTTAGAGGAATCTAAGACTAGTAACATTTGGAATAGATGAAATGCTATCCTGGTAGTGGAATAAAGGCGTAACTGTGATAAATAAAGGATGAAGTTTGGGCCTTCAAAGAGGGGAATTTCATGAATTGTGAAGGATTAGAATACCCATATAAGTGAACTCATAAGGGAGCCAAATTTTAAGGGATCGATGCTTGCGAAAGGAGTTCCCAAGCATTGAAGGACAAATTAATTTCAGCACCGGTTCTACCGCTCCCAAAAGGATCTGACTGAGACGTCATAACCATAAGATACGTGTATAAATTCCTGTATGGGTTACTTTCATTGGTCGTGTGAGGCCATGGTCGTTATTCATAATTGTGTTCTTGTGTGGCGTTGGGCTATTAAGCTTCTACAGGGAGAAATGGTAGTAGTGTTGTTACAAGGGAAACCCTTCCAAAGTTCTATAGATCACGGGGAGTTGACCATTCGAGGACGAATGTTTCTAAGGGGGGGTTGGGGGGGGGGGGGAAGAATGTTACACCTCGCGTTTTCGTACGTAAAAGCTTCATCTTTACTTAATTGGCGTAGACTCGGGGATGATATCATCTTGACGTCAACGTACTTACGCTATTTATAAAAAGATATAAATAAGTGTTATGAAGGTTAAATGGGTACACGAATTAAAGAAAACAAGTTTCGTTGAAAGTGAAAAAATTGGGATGAAGTACGGGTCGAGCGATACTACCCGATAATTATGGACTAGTACCGTACAAGGTACCATATGGCCGTGATAATATTATATATACAATGTATAAAGTATATATGAAGTATATTAAAAATAAGTAGAATTTTAAGTAATTGAGAAAATTTTAAATTATGCGGGTAATTGATTAATTATCGAGGAACGAAACATTACCTAATTACTTAATAAATGGATAAAGATTAAATATCTACCCCATCCCCATGTGGAAGCTACCCGTGTTATAAAGGAATGACTATTACTCATTCCTTGCTAAGTTGTCAAAACATTATGATGTCTTTCATTTCCACGATTTGCCTAATCATAAGTCTTTCAACAAAACATATTCATTCCTTACAGAAGGAGGAAACCGTATGTACTTCAAAAGTCTTTCAACTAAAACCAACAATTCATTTCTAAGGAATTACATGATCAGGAAAACGTTATGTACTCTAAATAAATAATCTCTTTAATGCTTCATTCTCAAAGACATTCAGAACAAATCCTACAAGTTTCAACGGTTCCAATAAGATTTAGAAACGTCAAATTTTACGGTTCTAAGGGAATACGGTGTACCTCTTTTTTTCAAAGACATCATACGGATTTTTCCATACTCCAGGTATGTTAAGGCCATCCCTTATTTCTTTTTGGCATGATCCAAATTATACTAAAGAAACAAGTAAATACACAATTTCTATAAATTACTCTATTCATAGCAATAGTAGGGGTGTCTATATTCTTGATTCCCCATGAGAATTATCATTATCTTCTGTTCATGGGTCTTGAAAATACGTATGCTGGTAAAATTTATTTCATGATATTAATCATAGGCATATGGCCTTATGATGTACCGAGAGATTTTATTGACGTGTTTCATATGCATTTCATGCATTTACATATGCACATTGACCCATGACCAGATGGCGTTATATACGCGTATATATGTAAATATATGTATATGGGATACAAGAAAAGGTTATGGCGTTATATACGCACCACCACCTTATCAACTGGTATATGATGATGATGTTGCCCACAGTGCCTGAAATATGGTTCAAACGGTGTTATATACGCGTATATATGTATGTATATTCAAACAGTGTTATATACACACATATATATATGTATATATATGTATATGGGATATGGGAAAGGTTATAGAATTATATACGCACAACCACCTGATCAGCTGGTATACGATGATGATTTTGCCCACAATGGCCGATATGATATGATGGAATGCCCTAAGAGGCTGATGATGTTATGGAACATGTACCTATGCATGACATGACATTCATACGCATATGCATGACGCTAAAAGTAATTTATGATTTACAAAGTTATTTAGACTTACAGGTTGAGTCATGTACTCTATATGTCATCAATGTCTTTTATGTATTTATTTATGTGCCTTACATACTCGGTACATTATTCGTACTGACGTCCCTTTTTTGTTTGGGGACACTGGGTTTCATGCCCGCAGATCCTGATAGACGGGTCGAGAGCCCTCCAAGTAGGCTATCTGCTCAGTGTATTGGTTTGAATGGAGGGACTTTCTCCTGACCTTTATGTTTTTTACGTACTCTTAGAGGCTTATAGACATATGTCGTGTATGTGACATATTGTATGGCCTTATCGGCCTATATTTTGAGTTTATAAAAGATTATGTTGGCCTATTAGGATCGTATGTCATGTGTATATGATGATGTAATAAGAAAGATATGTTACGTTGGTACTCAGTCGAGTAAGGTACCGGGTGCCTGCCACGGCCCATCGATTTTGGTCATGACACCTGATTAAGAGAGTAAAGAAGAGTTAGAGACGATGTGATTTCTTGCTTGATGTTCCAGAATGACATAAGGAAATCTATGATGTAAGCAAGTTGAAAAGTTGCGAGTAATATAAATAGATATGTGTAGTCCACAAGCTATTGTATGGTAAAGCGACAAGGTTCTAAAAGACAAGAGCAAGGACAAAAAAGTGCAAGTGAGAAGGTGAAGAGAATAGATAAGTCCTCAGGATTAACGTAAGCCCTAGTGGCATTGAGGTGAATCAAAAATGAATGGATAAAAGTTACAAGTATAAGATGAGATTAGGCTGCCATTCTTATGATATAAAGTAACGAAGAAACATTAAAGGACTTAGATTTATATATATAGGATAGCAATGAAAGTAACTTGGAGTTTTGTAGCAGACTTCAGTAACGATAAATTAAAGTAAGAGTTATGATATAATATGACCTACCCAGATGTAGTAGAGTTAAGAGAATGAATAACCAGGTCTATAAAATAACATATAACAATATCCGTAGTTCAAAAAAGTACCGAGCGAAGAACTTCAGTATACCTTTAGACACCCAGAGGGACAACTTGTCGTAATTCTATATATGTTCACAAATTAAAGCCTGGAGATTGGCTAAAAGCTGGAGGAAAAAGGAGAGAGAAGTTGCATAGGCGCGCATACAAGGAAAAAATCGTACAGGCTGCATGACAAAAGGTAGCAACAGTTATGAGATCGGAAGGATTCCGACCACGAGTTGGGGTATGAGAAAGAGACCTAAAGGGGCGAATGCCCCGACCTTTGGGTGTCACGACCCCAAAACCTAAGACGACCGTGATGGCGTCTATCATTGAACTAGGCTAGCCAACCATTACAGACTATCATATTGTTTCATAATTTCCCAAAAACTAGCAGATTTGAAAATAGCAAAAATGAGACAAACAATTTATATACTGCCCCAAAACCTGGAGTCAACTGTCATGAGCATCTAGGACTAAAAAAACTATGTACAATAAAGTGACTTGCTACTACAAAAGTCTGAAGTACGAAAGACAAAAACTATGAACTGAGGAAAGGAAAGGAGGTGAGCTGGGGAGGCTGAGCAACTACCTCGATTCTCGATCAAACTCCAAGCACGCAAGAAAATCGACTAGTAAGATGGTCCAGTACCTGGATCTACACATAGAGGTGCAAGTAGTAAGTTGAGTACGCCAACTCAGTAAGTAATCAAAGTAACACAAAAACTTGAGTGTAGTGACGAGCACTTATAAATCATATAAATCCATATAATGAGTAACAGTTGAAATGAATAAATCAAGTCAGGAATCTACATTCCAATTATTTCATAAAAGTCCAGTTTCCATTTTAAAATCTCGCATAAAAACATTTGTCCAACATTATCATTAGAGGCTCAGTGTAAAGAAGAGTGAAAACAGTAGTTTCATAAAAATATAAGCCCCTCGGGAACAATATCACTCACAATAAATCCTTTCTGGCAAGCCTCTCAGTCAATCGTGACTCCACTATCAGTATCTCATGCTCACATTAAACACTCGTACTCAGCAAGTACCATGAATAAACACAACTGTTGTGGTGGGCAGGCCGATCCTATATATATGTATATATTTCTGCGGCGTGCAGCCGGATCCATATTATATACATTGTGGCGTGCAACCCGATCCATATAATAGTCGACTGCGCCCACTAGGGGTGTACAAACTCCGGAGGGGCTCCTACAGCCCTAGTGCTATATTTGCTGCGACGTGCAGCTCGACCCAACATGTATACTTCTGCGGCGTGCAGCCCGATCCATATGTAACATATATTGATATGGTGTGCAGCCCGATCCATACGTAATATATATTGCTGCGGCGTGCAGCCCAATCCATAACTATCCTCACATACTCGGATCTCGGCCTCACACAATCATCCTCACAAAAACACTCGGGCAATTCATCTCAACTCACGGGACTCAGCCTAAAATACCTCTCAGAGTTTCAAAACAATGCGATGACAGTGAAAATAACAACAAGTAGAAAACATGCCTGAGTTCACAATTGTTCTATCAGGATAGTGTGAGAATAGTGTAAAGTACCTCTGAGGGTCTAAACAGGTCGGAACAAGGCCCCAAACATGGCTCAGATCCCGTAAACAAGTATAAATTTCTATTATACAAGATGTCGTAAGGTTTCAAATCGAATACGCAGCTCAATGGTCGCTATGAGACGGACCAAGTCACAATACCTATCGGTGCACGCCCACACGCTCCGCACCTAGCATGTGTGTCACCTCATTTACCAAACCAATATAAAATACCGGGGTTTCATACCCTCAGGTTTAGAGTTACAATCGTTACTTACCTCAAAATAGCCCAAAAGCTACTCCGCAATGCTTTTGCCCCTCGAATTGGCTCTCAAATGCCCCGAGTCTATCACAAATCAGATCAGTAACATCAAAATATTCTAGGGAGATGAAACCCAATCGAAAAATATCATAATTAGGCAAAATTACTGAAATTGGCAAAACCCGAGCCCCAGGCCCACGTCTCGGAATTCCATGAAAATCGCATCACAAGAATCCTAATCCCTTCACGAGTCTACACATATAAAATGCATCAAAATGCATCAAAATCCGACCCAATTCCTGCCATTAATCAACAAATTCCAAGCCTAATCCGTCACAAAATAACATAGGATAGAGTTTATAGTCCGAGAAACTTACCTCCACTGAAGACTCTCGAATTCCTCATTCAAATTGCTCCTAAATTAGCTAAACCCGCATGCAAAAATGAAATAAATGCCAAAAATTTTCGGAGTCACCTATTTATACTTCTTGCCTAGTTAATCCGTACCTGCGGCCCATTCTTCGCATCTGCGGTCCCAGGTGCACACCTGCGAAAATTTCACTAAAAGTCCAATCTCGCAGCTGCGGTGCCTCACCCGCACCTGCAGCTTTGCAGGTGCGGCCAATGCCTCGCACCTGCGACTTTCTCCAGCCTGACCCCTTTTCAAACCTGCGCAATGACCTTGGCACCTGCGGCCATCGCATCTGCGACTTCCCATCCGCAAGTGCGACCACCATAGTAAAATTACACCAACAACAACTTTGCTGCAAATTCCTAAGTCCAAACCTCCGTTAACCATACGAAATCATTCTCGAGCCCCTAGGGGCCCTAACCAAACATACCAACACATTCCATAACCTCATTTAAATTTATTCGAGCCTTCGAAACACAAAAAACAACGCAAAAACGCCAAAATCACACAAAATTCAAGCCTATGAACTTTGAAACTTCTAAATTTCGCAAATGATGTTGAAACCAACCAAAACACATCTGATTCACCTAAAAATTTTCACACATGTCAAAAATGACATTACGAACCTGCTCTAACTATCAGAATTCCATTCCGACCCCGATTGCCTATTTTTCCCTGCCGACCGAAAATCGCGAATAACTAACTTTCGCCAATTCAAGCCTAATTCCTTACCGAACATCAGAACTTCATTCCGAACACACTCCTAAGCCCCAAATCACCTAACGAAGCTATTCGGGCCATAAAATCCAGCTTCCGGGGTTGTTTACCAATAAGTCAACTCCTAGTTGTATTTTTCAACTATTAAGCTAATTTAAGAGACTAAGTCTCTCTGTTCTCACAACGACTACTCCGAAACCGAACCAACCGACCCAACACAAAATAAATAGGCTAAAAAACTTATGATAAAGCATAAAAGGGGAAAATGGGGGCTAATCTCATGGAACGAACGGCCAGGTCGTTACATGCTCCCCCTCTTAAACAAGCATTCGTCCTCGAACGAGTCTAGAAACATACCTAGAGCCTCAAATAAGTGAAGGTATCTACTCCGCATCTCCCGCTCCGTCTCCCAGGTAGCATCCTCCACCGGCTGCCCTCTCCACTAAACCTTCATTAAAGCTATATCCTTAGACCTCAGCTTCCTGACATGACGAACCAATATAGCCACTGGCTCTACCTCATATGAAATATCACCCTCGAGCTGAACCATGCTGAAGTCAAAAACACGAGACGGGTCACCAACATACTTCCGGAGCATCGAAACATGGAACACCGGATAAATACTCAATAAGCTGACAGGCATGGCAAGCCTATAAGCCACCTCCCCAATCCTATGAAGTACCCCAAAAGGCCAAATGAACCGGGGACTCAGCTTTCCCCTCTTCCCGAACCTCATAACACCCTTCATGGGTGACACCTTCAGCAACACCTTCTCCCCAACCATGAAAGACACATCTCGGACCTTCCGGACCGCATAACTCTTCTGCCTAGAATGCGCCGTGTGAAGCCGCTCCTGAACTTACTTAACCTTACCCAACGCATCCTGAACCAGGTCTGTGCCTAATAGCCTAGCCTCGCCCGGCTGAAACTAACCAACCGGAGATCTGCACCTCCTACCATATAAATCCTCATACGGAGTCATCTGGGTACTCGTCTGATAACTATTATAATATGCAAACTCCGTGAGTGGAAGAAACTGGTCCCATGAACCCCTAAATCAATGACACAGGCACGCAACATATCCTCTAGAATCTGAATAGTACGCTCTCACTGCCTGTCGGTCTGAGGGTGAAACATTGTGCTTAACTCAACCTGAGTACCTAACTCCCTCTGCACGGACCTCTAGAACTTAGATGTGAACTGAGACCTCTGCCAGAAATGATAGAAACTGGAACCCCATGCAATCGGACAATCTCACTGATGTAAATCTCAGCTAACCGCTCTGAAGAATAAGTAGTACCAACAGGAATGAAGTGCGCGGACTTGGTCAGCCGATCCACAATAACCCATATAGCATTAAAACTCCTCGAAGTCCCTGGGAGCCCAACTACAATGTCCATGGTGATCCGTTCCCACTTCCACTCTGGAATATCTAATCTCTGAAGCAATCCACCTAGTTTCTAGTGCTCATACATAACCTGCTGACAGTTGAGACACCGAGCAACGAACTCAACAATTTGCCTCTTCATCTGCCTGCACCAATAATGTTGTCTCACATCCTGATACATCTTTGCAGCACCCGGATGGATGGAATACCGTGAACTATGGGCCTTTGCTAGAATCAAATCTCGAATACATCCACATTGGGCATGCAAATCCGGCCTTGTATCCTCATAACCCAATCATCACCAATAACCACATCCCTGGCATCACCATGACGGACCCTGTCCTGAAGAACGAGCAAGTATGGATCATCATACTGGCGTGCTCTAATTTGATCATAAAGAGAAGACCTGGAGGCTACACAAGCCAATACCCACGGGGGCTCTGATAGATCTAATCTCACCAAGTGACCCGCTAAAGCCTGAACATCAAGTGCTAAAGGTCTCTCTGCTGCTGGAAGGTAGCTAGACTCCCCAAACTCTCCGCTCTGCGACTCGAGGCATCGGTCACTACATTGGCCTTCCCCGGATGACATAGAATAGTGAAGTCATAATCCTTGAGAAGCTCCAACTATCTCCTTTGACGCAAATTCAGATTCTTCTGCTTAAGAAGATGCTGCAAACTACAGTGATCAGTGAAAATCTCACAATGCACACCATATAAATAATGACGCCAAATCTTCAAGGCTTGGACAATAGCTGGTAGCTCAAGATCGTGCACTGGATAATTCCTCTCATGCACCTTCAACTGTGTGGACGAGTAGGTAATCGCCCTACCGTCCTACATCAAAATCACTCTAAGGCCGATTCTCGGGGCATCACAGTAAACTGTATAAGAACCTGAACCCGTAGGCAAAACCAACACCGGAGATGTAGTCAAAGCTAACTTGAGCTTCTGAAAGCTCTCCTCGCACTCCTTAGTCCACCTAAACTAAGCACCCTTTTGGGTCTGTCTCGTCATAGGTGCTGCAATAGATGAAAATCCCTCTACAAAACGGCGATAGTACCATGCCAAACTAAGGAAACGACGAATCTCGGTAGTTGATGGCGGTCTAGGCTAGCTCTGCACTGCCTCTATCTATTTTGGATCAACCTGAATACCCTCACTGGACACCACGTACCCCAAGAACGCTACTGAATCAAGCCAAAACTCACATTTTGAAAATGTTGCATACAATCTCTTCTCCCTCAAGGTCTGAAGCACAACTCTAAATTGTTGCTCATGATCCTCCCAATATTGGGAATACACTAAGCTATCGTCAATAAACATGATGATGAAAGAATCCAGATAAGGCATAAATACACTGTGCATCAAGTGCATAAAGGCTGCTGGGGCATTGGTTAGCCCGAATGACATAACCAGAAACTCATAATGACCATATCTAGTCTTGAAACCAGTCTTCGGAATGTCTGGCCCCTGAATCATCAACTTATGATAGCTGGAATGCAAGTCAATATTAGAAAATACCCTGGCACCCTGCAGCTAATCAAACAAGTCACCTATACGAGGCAAGGAATACCGGTTCTTCACCGTAACCCTGTTCAGCTGCCGATAATCAATACACATGTGCATAGAACCATCCTTCTTCTTCACAAACAACACCGGTGCACCCCAAGGAGATACACTAGGCCGAATGAACCCCTTATTTAGGAGTTCCTGAAGCTTATCCTTTAATTTCTTCAGCTCCGCTGGTGCCATACGATAAGGTGGAATAGAAATAGGCTGAGTTCCTGACACCAGGTCAATACCAAAATCAATGTCCCTGTCAGGTGGCATGCCTGGCAGGTCTGCAGCAAACACATCCGAAAAGTCTAGGACCATAGGAACCGAGTCAATAGTGGGAGTCTCACCACTAACATCCCTCACAAAAGACAAATACGGTAAACACCCCTTCTCAACCATTCGCTGAGCCTTCAAGTAGGAAATCACCCTGCTAGGAACATACTCAGAAGAAACTCTTCACTCAACCCTCGGACATCCTGGCATAGCTAAGGTCACGGTCTTAGAGTGACAATAAGGAATAGCATGACACGGAGATAATAAAGCCAAAGCATCTCGGTGACAGAGTGAGACAATACCTGCGATCACTTCATCGGAGGCCATAGCATCTGTCCTAGCTGGAAATGCATACATACGGGCCTGACCTCCACCTGCTCGACCTCCCCCTCTAGGGCGGCCTCTAGCTAACTGACTACCACCCATGGCTACCTGAGTAGGTGGTGAAATAACTGGAGCTGAAGTCGAAGGCTGGCTCCTCAGCTGAGATGGGCCTCCAAGAAGATGAGGACACTGCCTCCACATATGCCCGAACTCTCCACACTCATAACAACTCCCAGGAGTTGGAGACGGGTACTGAAAGGAACCCCTGGCACTAGAATGGGCACTAGAAGAACCATGCATAGAGGAAACCTGAATTGATGATGCATGAGCTGCACTCTGGGTTAGAAGGCCCCCTAATGAAGAACGACCTGGCTGAGAACTGCAGGGACCATGCCCCGAAGGTGCACCACTATAGGCTGGGCGGACTGACTGAGGAGGCCTGAATGAACGACCTCTACCATGATGAAACTTCCCCCTGGAAGGAGCAACACTATAACCACCCGATCCACGAGGCCTCTAAGACTCCCTATCTTCCCGCTCCTGACAGCGAACCGACTCAATATCTCGAGCAATATCAACAACCTGCTTGAAGGTAGCACCTGATACTCTCTCCTGAGTTCAAAGGTGGAGCGGATAAGTGAGGCCATCCATGAACCTCCTAATCCTCTCCCTCTAAGTAGGGACAAACTCGGTGGCATAACGAGCCAACCCTAAAAATTGCATCGCATACTGCATCATTGATAGGTCCCACTGACACAACTTCTCAAAATGCCTATGCTGCTCCTCCCTGTGAAATTGGGGCATACTTCTCCAAGAAGAAAGTGGAGAACTGCTACCACGTGAGTGTTGCTGAACCAACAAGACTACGCCTCTCAAAAGACTCCTACCAAGTGAAAGCAGCACCAGAAAACTGGAAAGTAGCAAACGAGACTCCACTGGTCTCAAAACATCCATGAAGTATGAAGAATCCTCTGACTCTTATCCAGAAAACCCTGGGCATCCTTGCCCTGTGCGCCACTGAATGTCAGAGCCTGAAGTCTACTAAACCTTTCTAGCCTACGCTACCCATCATCTGGCATAGCTGGAACCACGAAGTCCTAAACTGGAGCAACCGGCTGGGCTGAAACCGCCCTCGGTGTCAGATGGGCCTGAGTAACCTGTTCAGGTGTCCGGGCAACTCAGTCTGACTGCCTCCCCCAGCCTGAGAAGTATCGGCAGTAGAAGATGCAGAAACTTCATGAGCAAAGGTGGTACATACTGTCAAGATCTGGGCCAATGTCTCCTGGAGACCCGGAATAACAATAGGTGTTGCCGGTGCCTGAGCCTGTTCCACTGGAGTATCTGTCACGACACGATTTACCCTCCCAAAGGCATCGTGACGGCACATAGTCTCTACGACTAGGTAAGCCTAACTTCGGAAACACATATTAAATGGAAGCAATAAAATAAAGACGAAATAAGTGAGTCTAAAGTGAAACTTCGCCACTTGGCGCGTATAAAATACAACTTTCCCGAAAACCCGGAATATCACTTTAGCCACAAGCTCTGTCTCAAAATAGCTCTATACCAAGTGAGGGAATTTACATTAAAAATCTATCTGAATCTGGAGTAGAAGGTGATTGGAGGACTCTGCGGACACGGCAAAATTACCTTTCGGTCTCCTGCAAACTACTGCGCGGACCCCTAGCCACGAAACTGAGCGGTGGTACCTGGATCAGCACACAAAAAACATGTGTAGGAAAGCGATTGAGTACACCACAACTTGGTACCTAGTAAGGGCCGATCCTAACCCCAGTCGACTAGTGATGAGGTCAGGTTAAGGCTCTACTGGGTTGTTATAGTAAAACAGTTTAAAATTTAAATAGAGAGATATAATAAGCTAAGGCAAATCAGTAGGAAGCATGAGCTAAAAGAAAATAATGACAGGGAGCCATTGACTCAACACATCACATATCACAGTAACAAGTATGCAATGTAGTACAGGGGGAAAGCTCCCGGAATCTCGTCCGCAATCTCAATTTAAATATGCCATGCAGTACAGGGGGGAAGCTCTCGGTATCTAGTCCGCAGTCCCAATTTAAATATTGTATGTAGTACAGGGGGAAAGCTCCCAAAATCTCGTCTGTAGTCCTAATTTAAATATTCAATGCCGTAAAAGTACCGGATGCAATTATTATTTAAAACAGTTCAGGAAAAATCACAGGAAAAAATATGGATAAAACTACCTAAACATGGTACACATAGTAATAACTAGGGAAAGTTAAAGTAAAACAGGTAGGCATCTTATTTCCTAATCTAAACTATATAGCCAATACAATGTCCCGTGTACGTACTCCTCACCTCACGTACACGGCGCCCAACCAACATAAACCGATATTAAAATAGCCTAAGGGGAAGTCCCCAACACAGAGTTAGTCAAGCCACTTACCTTGATTGCACTACTAAACTCAAAACCAAGCTCTTGTCACGATTATCCGTCTCCGAATGGCCCAAATCTATTCAATTCGATTGCATAATGTAAATATCACTTTAAGGAGTCAAAATAGCTAATAAGTTCGAGGCTAATACACAAAATTATGAAAAACTCCCAAAAAGTCCCCTGGGCCCACATCTCGAAATCGAGTGAAAGTTACAAATTTAGGACACCCATTCACTCACGAACTCACTCGAACAAGAATCATCGAAAATCGACGTCAAATCTTATTGGGGAAACTTCTTCCCATTTTCATGATTTTTCACCCAATTCACTTATTTCATGGAAGAATTTGCTATAGATAAATGATATATAAAAATAATAAGGTTAGGTATTGTTACATATGAAGCTTTTCCTCAAAACCCACTCCAAATCGCCTACACCCAAGCTCCAAATCATTTTTAGAAGATATGAATTCGAAGCCCTTGAATTTGTTATAAACTGCCCAATGATTCGGCACCTGCGCCCCTTGGACCGCACCTGCGGAAAATCCATCGCAGGTACGAAAACCCACTAAACTGCCTGGAGCCGCACCTACAACCATTGGGCCGCATATGCGGATCCGCACCTGCGGAATCCCCAACCGCACCTGCGAGAATTGGTTGACTTGACCAAGCCCGTACCTGCGAGAAACTCTTCCGCACCTGCGTGCCCGCACCTGCGAGAAATCCATCGCACGTGCGAGACACCAGAACATGAAATGGTTAAGCTTCTTCCAAGTTCCAAAAATCACCCGTTGAGCATGTGAAACCTCCCCGAGGCCTCCAGGACCTCAACCAAACATACCAACCACTCCTAATACCTTATACCAACTTAGTCGAGCCTCCAAAACACATCACATAACACCAAAACCACCAATTATGCATGGATCCAAGCCTAAGAATTTATGAAATTTCCGAACTCTACAACGATGCCGAAACATATCAAAACTAGTCCGAATGACCTCAAATTTTACACACAGGTCACAAATCATACAACGGACCTACAGCCACTCTCGGAAGTTCATTTTGAGCACGATATCAAAATTCCACCTATCAGCTCAATTCTTCGAAATTTTACTACAAACATCGAAAGCACGGATTTAGGCCATTCCAAGCCTAAATCTACTACAAACACCGAAAGCACATCCCGGACACGCTCCTATCTCCGAAATCACCCAACGGAGCTAACGGAGTAAACATAATGCCATTCCGGACCCGTCTTCCCACAATTCCAACCACGGTCTGATTTCTAAAGCTTAAACTCACATATAAGGACTTTGTGGCCAAAAACTCTACGAACTTCACAACTCAACGTTCCGACAAGTCCCAAAGGCAGAAATAGACACGGGGAAAGTAGTTATTATGGGATCGAGGGGCTAACTCTCAAAACAACCTACCGAGTCATTACACTCTCCCCCTCTTAAAAAAATTGTTCGTCCTCGAACGAGTATAGAGACATACCTGAAGCTGTGAAAATATGAGGGTACTGACCGCGCATATCCTGCTCGGTCTGCCAAGTCACCTCCTCGACCGGCTGACACCTCCACTGAACCTGTACTAACCCAATATCCTTTGACTTGAGCTTTCTGACATGTCTATTGATGTGTGGCTAGAATTCATGGTTTAACACGTTATATGCCTTACATTTTATGTGCGTTAATGATAAAAATACACTTTTTATGTGCATAATGGATTCTATTTCATGTGTAGGTGCATTTTGGAGAGGGAACCCGAGCTAAATGGATGAATGAATGCCGAAAATACGCTCAAGAGTCAAAAAGGAGTGACCCGGGCTATAGCCGAGCATTTTATCCTTAAAGCCAGGACAACCCGGGCGTTAGTGAGGCGTTTGGCCCCTAAAGCCAGGGTCAGCCTGGCGTTAGTAGGGCGTTAGACCCCTAAATCCAGGTCTGCCGTGGCGATAAGGGGGCGTTTGGGGCTTAACGCCTGGGTCCGTGTCCGGTCAATTCTGAGTTTTAAATGTTTTAAGTGTTTCCCGGTTGGAATATAAGTCTCCTACACGGCTAGGGTTTATCACAAACATATAAATAGACTCAAAAACACAACTTGAAAGAGAGGAATCCATTGAAGCAAAGAAAAACATTGATTTTTATAGCTCTTATTTATTATTTTGTAGTTCAATCATGCCAATTATTTTAGAATTAATTTTTATGAATATGTTTAGCTAATTTCTTTAATCTAGGGTTTTGGTGGAACCCGTTGGGGATGAACTTATTGTGATATAAATATAGTTTTGATTGGTTAATTAATCATTATTTGTTCAACTACGTTCTTATTGTTGTTGATTGAAGGGCCCTCAATTAGATGTTCCTATTTATTATGTATCTACTTGAGAGAATGCATATATACGTAGTTGTTTGAACAACATTACTCTCGGAGTATAGACGAAAGTCATAACCGAGGGTTTAGAAGTTGGATTAGAAATAACGATACTTCGGGTGTAATCTAAAGTGAACTGTAATGCAATCTAGCGTAACTTGAGATAGTGCGTCTAGTAAATTATCATAATTACTTGAGAGAGATTTATGGTAGATAGAGTGTTCGTGATTAATAGAGACAACTAATCAAACTATAGGAAGTATCCGAGAAGGGAGTTCACCAACGGGGGGAAACCATAGGCTTAGACCTTTATCATAATTGTTTACAACACATTGTTACTAATTGCTAGTTATTATTATTGTTAGTAGAATTAGTAAAACATCACCAATTTATACTAAAAAGTCTTGAGATAATTGATTGAGTAAAAGTTACGTATTCTGAAGCATTGATTGATACATAAATTCCCTTTGGGATCGACTCTGGGCATAATACCCCGGATAATATTTGCAACGCCCGCTTAGTCTTTTATTAGACATACTTGAGCGTGATCAAATTTTGGCGACGTTACCGGGGAATTAACGGTATTATCAATTGAGTTGGAAGAAATTCAATATTCTGAAATATAGTCAATTTTCTTTAAATTTTCATTTTTCCATTGAAAGTTTAGCGTTTGCTAACGTGTAGCAGGTGCATGCCTAGACTCTCATCGAGGACTGGTGAAGTAGTTGAAGCCTTATCATAACCCGAGAAAGTTTTCAAGGCCCTAAACCGAACCAACCGGAAAAGCAAATATCAACCACAAATTGAACAAATTGAAACCGACATGGAAGATCAACATAACCGGAACAATAATGGGGATGATGTGGTAGACCCAGTCGCTCAAATAGGGGCAGAGGCTCCCTTATATGACTGGGCACAACCCACAACTGAGAATTTGGCCAGTACGATACTAGTCCCTCAGATTTTAGGCCGAGTCATTGTAGATAACAAATAATATGCTGCACTTATTGCAGAACAAAGGGATATTCTCATGGTCATACATCGAGGACCCCCAGCAGCATTTGAAAAACCTCCTGTCAATTTGCAAAACACATAGGCAGCCAAACGTCACTCAGGAGGCAATAAAACCGTTGTTGTTTCCATTCTCAGTGACTAGAGCTGCCCAGACTTGGCTAAACTCACTCCCCATCAATTCCATTACCACACGGGAGGAGTTAGTTAAGGAGTTCGTGAACAAGTTTCATCCACCTAACAAGACTGCCCAACAAATCGATAAAATCTTGAGTTTCATACATAAACCAGTTGAAACCTTGCAAGAAACATGGGAACGATTTAAGGGGATGCTGGTTATCTGTCCACATCATGGTATTCCAGAGCAAATGTTGGGGCAGCATTTTTATATGGGTTTGGCTGATACTGTTAAAGCAAATGTTGATGCTTCAGCTGGTGGAGCATTCTTGAGTAAAACGTTTAGAGAATGTCAAATCTTACTCGATAAAATGGCACAAAATTTAGGATGGACAACAAGGAATGCACCAATTACTCCTGTAGTTCACTCAGTGCCATTCGATCCATCTAATACTATTTCAGAGAACGTTGCCACCTTGATAACACATATGAGTATACTTACTAAGAAGGTGGAAGAATCAGGACAAAAGAAGAAGGAACACATCGTAGACACAACCAATGGGGGCTTGTGAACATCTTGCATTAGTCAACCACTTGGTAATCACTGGAATGCAGAATGTCATCACCCTCCTTATCCAGAAAATATGAATTATGTGTCAAATTATGGAAGCCAGAGACAAGAGGGCAGAACTGGGTTCAGCAAGTTCAACCATATAGACCACCCCACAAACAGCAGAACAGTGAAAATATGGGTGTCAGGGGACAACAAGGTAATGCAGCACCGTATCAAAGGCCACAAGGATATAACCATCTGAAGCAACAACAAGCATACTACCCTCCGCAGCATCAACATGGGGAAAGCAAGAAGATGGGTTTTCTAGGTTAGAAGCTATGATGCAACAAGTTATTGGGTCAAATGCCAAAATCAGTGAGAGAGTAGATGTACATGATGCAGCTATTAAAAATATTGAAGTACAGTTGGGCCAGATATCTATGGCAGTGAACAATCGTCCTCCTGGAACTTTACCTGCAGATACTCAGGTAAATCCTATGGACCAGGGCCCAAGGCAGCTGATGGCAGTGACTCTCCGCAGTGGCAGAGACTTAAACTTGGAACTGGAGAGAGCTCATGAAAGCAGACAGGCCGAGACACTGGTACCCATGCCGATTGAACTTGATGATTCAACAAACTTGACCAAGGTAACAGTGCAACCTACTGAAGGAGAACCCAGTGCACAGAGTGAGACTGAAAAAGAAGTGGAGATAGCCCAGAAGCCGGTAGTTGAGGTGGTGGCTGAGAAAGAAAAGTCCCAAATCACTGGGAAAAAGAGACCGCCAGCTCCATTCCCTCAGAGGCTGGCCAAATACCAAAAGGATGAACAGTACAAAAAGTTCTTGGACATGCTAAAGCAAATACAGGTAAATATCCCATTGATTGATGCGTTGAAGGAAATGCCTGGTTACGCTAAAATGATGAAGGACTTGATGTCCAGAAAAGTTGACTTCCAAGATCTGGCTACTGTCACCCTTACTCAGAATTGTAGTGTGGTGGTGACACGCCCAATTGCTGAAAGTTGTCTGACCCAGGGAGTTTTACAATTCCTTGTACCATTAGCAACTTAGCTTTCGCCAAAGATCTATGTGACTTGGCCAGCATTAATCTGATGCCGCTGGCCATATATAAAAGACTGGGGATTGGTAGAGCCAGGCCNTAGATATTCAGGTAAATCCTATGGACCAGGGATCAAGGCAGCTGATGGCAGTGACTCTCCGTAGTGGCAGAGACTTAAAATTAGAACTGGAGAGAGATCGTGAAAGCAGACAGGCCGAGACACTGGTACCTATGCCGATTGAACTTGATGATTCAACAAATTTGACCAAGGTAACAGTGCAACCTACTGAAGGAGAACCCAGTGAACAGAGTGAGACTGAAAAAGAAGTGGAGATAGCCCAGAAGCCGGTAGTTGAGGTGGCGGCTGAGAAAGACAAGTCCCAAATCATTGGGAAAAAGAGACCGCCAGCTCCATTCCCTCAGAGGCTGGCCAAATAACAAAAGGATGAACATTACAAAAAGTTCTTGGACATGCTAAAACAAAACAGGTAAATATCCCATTGATTGATGCATTGAAGGAAATGCCTGGTTATGCTAAAATGATGAAGGA
>ML453696.1:210390-229997 GCA_005239535.1 Nicotiana rustica
CCTGCTGATTTTATGATATTAGACTGCAAAGTGGATGAGGAAATTCCCATAATCTTGGGAAGGACATTTTGGGCCACAAGCAGAGCTCTTATCGATTGTGAGACTGGTGAACTTAAGATGAGGCTCAATGATGAAGAAATCACTTTCAACGTGCAGAAGTCTATGAGGCGACCTAGTGAGTTTGCCAACTTCTCTCTTATTGATGTTGTGAATGTGACCTCAGAAAAAGATGATGCATCCCTGACTGTTGGGGACCCTTTGGATGAATGTTTGATGAATTTAGAAGATATGAACGGTGAAAAACTGGCAGATTGGGTGTTAGCACTTGAGAAAAAAGGGGTATGGCCAAAGGCTCTTCAGTTTGAGTCACTATACGTAGAGGAAAGAGAGAACACGTTGGCTAGGCCATCTATTAAAGAACCACCCAGGTTGGAACTGAAATCAGAGGATGCTGATGTAGTAGAAAAGATACTAGAGTTAACCAAGGACATCGATAATACATACTTTGTTGAATCTAGTGTCATTATTGTTGAGGATGTTGGTACACACTCCAACCATTTTTTCACATTGCGTTTGGATGATGATATGCAAATAGAGTTATCTAAACCACCTGAGGAGTTGAGGGATAAAGAACAAGATGCCTACATTCTTGAATTCTTCCTGCCAGAAAGTAGGGAGTACACATTTCGTCGAAAGGAGAAGAAGCGCGGATTACTACATTATTTTATTGGGCCAGGCAAATTGATTCCACCACCCAAGGAGCATGATCATAGAGCAGATTCAAAACTTGGGATCCAATTTATAAGTTCAAAGTGGAGGCATAAAGTGATTAAAGCATTTGCTCGAAGGAGCATGGAAAATAAAAATTAATGGAAAGGATGTCGACGCTACATGAGCAGGGAGCTTTTTGCACCTTACTTTGATTTCTTGTTTTGTCTATATGTGATGCACTAAGGACACTGCATAATTTAAGTGTGGGGTGTTGTACATATTTTTTGTGATTTATTGTTTAGTGTGCTTTCTTGTTAGTAGTTTTAGCTTTTACTGTTAGTAAGTTTTTTTTTTTAGGTAGAACAAAACAGAAAAAAATTAGAAAAATTAGAAATATGTGGACTCTTCCCGAAGATGGATCTCTTAGAAAGTTCTCTTGAGGGAAGTAAGTCTAACGAAAATACAGAAAAAAAGATTTTTTGTTTTAGGTAGTGTAGTAATTCCCCCTTGAGTTTTCTTTGGACCACGGTTCTTTTCCAAGGGTTTTTAATTGGACCGGGTATAGGTAGTTTCTAATTTTTAGGAGTAGGAATCACATGGTTGAGGGCTTAATAGTAGCAATATCTCGAAACGTGCTAATTCCTTGAGAATAGTCAGTACTTCGGTTGTGATGCTTAGGCTCAATTTTTTTTGACTCCAGGGTAAATACCTTAAATCAAGAATTCTTAAGATTAGCTTAACTGCTTTGACTGGAGTGTTGTGATAGATCCAATCCTTAGTGAGTTATGTGCCAAGTGTGTGTGAGGTTTGTATGTTATTCTATGCATTGCATTTGATGTCTAGAACTTGCCCCGTGTGTGTGCAAAGCGAAATAGAAGTTTTGTTCAGTCTTGGAAGTGATATAGGCATTTCTTTGTTGAGCCAGCTATGTATATTTTACCCACCTAATTGTTATGTATCGTAGTTAACCCCGTTGAGCCTATAATCCTATTTCTTTGGCAACCACATTACAAGCCATACCCCTTTGTTTGAATCGATCATATATTTGAACCTTGTCACCTCTCGTAAGCACTGAAAAAGTGATGAAATATGGAAAAGTTAAAGTGTGGGGTAGTAGGTTGGTTTTTGAGGGGAATAATTGAAATAAGGAGAATGGTGCACTGTTTGAAAAAGTAAGAGTCACTTGAAAAAGAAAAAAAAAGAGTAATTGTTGTTTGAAAAATAAACAGTTGTATTGTTGTTAAAGAAATATATATGTGGTGACTCTTAATGTAATTGTGCTTAAAGAAGTATGGGGTAATAACATTGATGTAAAGGTGGAGTTTGGCTTAATATAAGTTTGAGGTTGACTGCGAGAGTATGTGTATTAATGTGCTTGGGGAGGTGTAGTCACTCTTATATCCAAATGTATCCTACCCGTTCCATAACCTACATTACGACCAAATAAAGTCCTAATTGATCCTACACTGGATGACCTCAATTAGTAGAGTAGTACACTACGAACAAGCCTATGGTGCATGTTTTGTGGCATATGAATATTATTTATGAGAGCGAGTGAATTCTTTCTATCTTAAGCTCCTACGTTCTTAAATTTCATTGTGTGTGGAACTAACTCTTTATTTGGGGAGGGCACATGATTCATGAAGGAAAGGTAACGTTGTCGACCTCTATGATAGAGTAGTGAGTGCATTGTGAATAAATCATCGGGTATGTGAGTCGACTATTGAGGCGAGGATGTCACACCTTTGTGCTTAAACTGTTTTAAAAATTCCTTGTATAACGTGTTAAGGGATTTGCATAATAATTTGTGTACATCAATGTAGTTTGATTGCTCGAGGACGAGCAAATGTTTAAGTGTGGGGTATTGATGTGTGGCTAGAATTCATGGTTTAACACGTTATATGCCTTACATTTTATGTGCGTTAATGATAAAAATACACTTTTTATGTGCTTAATGGACTCTATTTCATATGTAGGTGCATTGGAGAGGGAAACTGAGCTAAATGGATGCATGAACATCGAAAATACGCTCAAGAGTCGAAAAGGAGTGACCCGGGCTATATCCGGGCATTTTGTCCTTAAAGACAGGCCAACCCGGGCATTAGTGGGGCGTTTGGCCCCTAAAGACAGGGTCATCCTGGTGTTAGTGGGGCATTAGACCTCTATCCAGGTATGCCGTGGCAATAAGGGGGCGTTTGGGCCTTAACGCCTGGGTCCCTGTCCGGTCAATTAAGAGTTTTAAGGGTTTTAAGTGTTTCCCGATTGGAATAGAAGTCTCCTATGAATATGTTTAGCTAATTTATTTAATCTAGGATTTTGGTGGAACCCGTTGGGGATTAACTTATTATGATATTAATATAGTTTTGATTGGCTGATTAATCTCTATTTGTTCAACTACGTTCTTGTTGTAGTTGATTGAAGGGCCCTCAATTAGCTGTGCCTATTTATTATGTATCTACTTGAGAGAGAGTGCATATTTAGGTAGTTGTTTGAACAACATCACTCCCGGAGTATAGACGAAAGTCATAACCGAGGGTTTAGAGGTTGGATTAGAGATAACGATACCTCGGGTGCAATCTAAAGTGAACTGTAATGCAATCTAGCTAGCGTAACTTGAGAGAGTGTGTCTAGTAAATTATCATAATTACTTGAGAGAGATTTATGGTAGATAGAGTGTTCATGATTGATAGAGACAACTAATCAAACTATAGGAAGTATCCGAGAAGGGAGTTCACCAACAGGGGAACCATAGCCTTAGACCTTTATCATAATTGTTTACAACACATTGTTAGTAATTCATAGTTATTATTATTGTTAGTAGAATTAGTAAAATATCATAAACTTTTACTAAAAAGTTTTGAGAGAATTGATTGAGTAAAAGTTGCATATTCTGAAGCCTTTATTGATACGTAAATTCCCTGTGGGATCGACTCTGGGCATAATACCCCGGATTATATTTGCAACGCCCGCTTAGTCTTTTATTAGACATAGTTAAGCGTGATCATCTATCCAATATAGCTACTGGTTCCTCAACATATAATAAATCCTTGTCCAAATGGAATGACTTGAAATCCAAAACCTGAGTCGGGTCACCGTGATACTTCCGGAGCATGGAGATGTGAAATATCGGATGAACTCCTACTAGGTTGGGAGGCAGGGCTAGCTCGTAAGCAACCTCCCCAACACGTTGCAACACCTTAAAAGGTTCAATAAATCTCGGACTTATCTTACCCTTCTTCCCGAACCTCATGATGCCCTTCATAGGCGATACCGGAAGAAAAACCCGATTACCTCCATAAATACAAAATCACAAACCTTCCGGTCCGCATAACTCTTCTGCCTGGACTGAGCTGCGTAAAGTCTCTCCTGAATCACCTTCAACATGTAGAGGGCGTCCTGCACCAAATCTGTACCCAAAAATTGAGCCTCGCCCAACTCAAACCATCCCACTGGGGACCGGCACCGTCTACCATACAAAGCATCATACGGTGCCATCTTAATGTTGGGTTGGTAGCTGTTATTATAATAAAACTCTGTAAGTGGAACCTATCGGTCCCATGACCCTCCGAAATCCATCACACAAGCGCGGGGCATATCCTTAAGAATCTGAATCGTGCACTCGGACTACCCGTCCGTCTGAGGGTGAAAGGTTGTACTCAACTCTACGCTGATGCCTACCTCCTGCTGAGACAGGTTGCCACAAAATCCACTATATCCTTTTTCATACTTCTCCACTAATAGTGCTATCTCATATCCTGGTACATCTTCGCGGTACCCGGAAGAATGGAATACTCCGATCTATGGGCCTCCTAAAGAATCAACTCTCGAAGCCCATCCACATTGGGCACACAGATCCGACCCTACATATTCATCACACTGTCATCTCCCATAGTCACATCACTGGCGTCGCCTCACCGAACCCTGTCTTGAAGAACCAGTAGGTGGGGATCATCATACTGGGGATCTCGAATGCGGTCATAAAGAGAAGACCGAGCCACCACACAAGCTAAAACCTGGCAAGGCTCTGAAAGATTCAACCTCACAAACTAACTGTCTAAGGACTGAATATCAAAGGCTAAGGGCCTCTCAACTGCCGGAAGATATGCCAAACTCCACAAACTCTCCGCCCGGCGACTCAAGGCGTCGGCCACCACATTGGCCTTCCCCGGGTGGTATAATATAGAGTGATATCATAGTCCTTTAGCAACTCCAACCATATCACCCGGCGCAAATTGAGGTCCTTCTGCTTGAATAGGTGCTGCAAAATCCGGTGATCAGTGAAAATCTCACAGGGAACACCGTTTAAATAATGACGCCATATCTTCAGGGCGTGAACAATCGCTCCCAATTCAAGATCATGAACTGATAGTTATTCTCATGCACCTTAAAATGTATGGACACGTAGGAAATCACCCTACTGTCGTGCATCAACACCGCACCAAGGCCAAGCCCAAAAGCATCAAAATACGGTGTAGGACCCTTAACCCGAAGGCAACACCAACACTGCAGCTGAAGTCAGGGCTGACTTGAGCTTTTGAAAACTCTCCCCACACTCCTCAGTCACCTGAACGGAGCACCCTTTTGAGTCAACCTGGTCATCAGTGCTGCAATGGATGAAAATCCCTCTACAAAACGGTGATAGTACCTAGCCAAACCAAGGAAACTGCGGATCTCCGTAGCTGATGAGGGTCTAGGCCAACTCTGCACCGCCTCCACCTTCATCGGATCTACAGTGATCCCATCCCAAGACACTATGTGGCCCAAGAAATCCACTGAATCAAGCCAGAACTCACATTTAGAGAATCTTGCATACAATCTCTCCTCCCTCAAAGTCTGAAGCACAATCCCCAAGTGTTGCTCATGATCTTCCCGTGATCGGGAATACACCAGAATGTCATCAATAAACACAATGACGAAGGAATCAAGATAAGGCCGAAACACACTGTGCATAAAATGCATAAAAGGTGCGGGGGCATTGGTCAGCCCAAACGACATAACAAGATACTTAGAGTGGCCATATCCGGTCCTGAAAGTAGTCTTCGGGATATCCGGCTCCCAAATCTTTAGCTGATGATAGCTAGAACGCAAGTCAATCTTGGAGAATACCCAAGAACCCTATAACTGGTCGAATAAATCATCAATGCGAGGCAAGGGATACATGTTCTTCAGGGTGACCTTGTTCAACTGCCGATAATCAATACACATGCGCACAGAACCATATTGTTTTCTTCAAAAATAATACTGGAGCACCCCAAGGTGATACATTGGTTCTGATTAAACCCTTATCAAGCAACTCATGTAACTGCTCCTTCAACTCTTTCAACTCTGGAAGAGCCATACGGTACGGAGGGATAAAAATGCGCTAAGTGACCGGCAACAAATCATTTCCGAAATAAATATCTCTGTCAGGCGGCATACCCGGAAGATCAGCTGAGAATACATTAGGAAAGTCCCTCACTACTGAAACTGACTCAACTGGAGGGGTATCAGTACTGACATCTCTCACATAGGCCAAATACGTATCACACCAATTCTCAACCATTCGTTGAGCCTTAGGAAATGAAATGACCCTACGGGGAGTATACTTTAAGGTACCTCTCCACTCAAATCTCGGCAAACTTGGAATATCCAGCGTCACAGTCTTAGCGTGACAATCAAGAATAGCATAATCGGGCGACAACCAGTCCATGCCCAAGATAACATCAAAAATCTACCATGCTGAGTAATAATAAATCAACCTTGGTTTAAAACAACTAAGAGAAATCAAACATGATCGATATACGCGATCCACAAGTAAAGAATCTCCCACAGGAGTAGATACATATACATGGGAACTCAAAGAATCCCGAGACATCTTCAAATGTGAAGCAAAATAAGAGGACACATATGAATACGTAAAGCCTGGATCAAATAATACTGATGCATCCCTATGGCAGACATTGACAATAACTGTGATGACTAAGTCTGAAGCAACAACCTCAGAACGAGTTGGATGTGCATAGTATCTGGCTTGGCCTCCCCCTCTAGGGCGACCCCTACCTCCCCGACCCCCATATCGAGCTGACTGAGGAGGTGGAGTGGTAGTTAGGGCTTGAAGAATAGCCGTAGGACCCGACCGAGCACGTGGAGGCTCAGAAGACTGTGGAGGTGCACCCCTCCTGGCCCTGGGGCAATCTCTAATCACGTGACAAGTGTCGCCACACTAAAAGCAATCCTCGGAGGACGCTGCGGTTGAGACTGAATAGGAGCTGGTCGAAAATAACACCTCGAACTGGGGGCACACTGGATACTGGCGGTGCATAATAGAACTCCTAAGGTCTAGGAGGAGCTGGAATACCGCTGGCTGCTGGAAGGGCTGAATGAACAGGGCGACCTACAAAGTCCCTACCGTGGCGTGCTGCTGGTGCACGAGCTCCTGAAAAATGGCTAGTCTCTCGAGACCTCTTGGCCTCTCTCTCCTCTCTGTCCTGGACGAACATGGCCTCTACTCACCTGGAAATACTCACTACCTGCGGGTAAGTGATATCCATCTCCATCTCTCTATCCATACTTGTCCGAATACTGGGATGGAGTCTCTCAATGAAACGGCGAACCTGCTCTCCGACTGTGGAAACCAAGGTTGGTGCATGCGAGATAACTCGCTGAAACTGACTGCATACTCCGACACAGTCATAGTACCCTGGCACAATTGCTCGAACTCTACGCGCCAAGTATCCCAGTGGATCTAAGGGACATACACTCGCATAAACATCACTGAAAATGGAGTCCAAGTGAGTGAGGCTACCTCTTCCGGACTACTCAGCTCATTGGCCCGCCACCACTGGTATGCCGCTCCCCTCAGCTGGAAAATGGTGAAAGAAAACCCACTAGTCTCCACAATTCCCATAGTGTGGAGAATACGATGACATTCCTCAAGAAATCATTGAGCATCATCTAAAGCTAGTTCGCTAAAATTAGGTGGGTGGTACTTCTTGTACCTTTCAAGTATGAGCTGCTCGGCCTCAGAAGCAGCTGCCCTAGCATCATGCTGAGCTGGAGCCGCTGGGGGCATAGGAGTATACTCTGGGGCCTGATCAACCTGGACCCTTTGCTCAGGAGTGCAGGTTGAAGGACTTTGTGCCCCTCCCCCGGCCTGAGATGTAGAGGGAGCTATCGGAAGTAGTCCAGCCTGAGCTAGAGTACTGAACATGCTCATGAACTGAGCTAAGGTCTCCTGCAAGGCTGGAGCAGCAATAGGCACCTCCTGCGCTGGCTCTCCAGCTGGGGCTGTCATAGGCTCCTAGGTCGCTGATGTCGCCGGTGCTCGGGTTGCACCACATGGTCGTCCTCTACCCTGGCCCCGGCCTCTAGTAGGGGGCTCGGGTGCTTGGTCTTCGGTCCTCCCAGTACGGGTCCTCACCATATGTGGGAGAGAATAGACTAGAATACTAGAATTTTTGATGTCAATAACTCGCACGATAAGGAAATAAAAGAAATATTATTGTTCTAAGCAGTTACATAGCATCCGGAAGATAGATGCGGACGTCTCTGCACCGATCCGTGAGACTCTAATAAATCGGCTTGTGACTTGTCACTCCTATGAACCTAGACGCTCTAATACCAATTCGTCACGGCCCGATTTACCCTCCCAAAGGCATCGTGACAACACCTATTCTCTACCACTAGGTAAGCCTAATTGCGGAAACATATATTAAGTGAGTCTATAATGAAACATCGCCACTTGGCACGTACAAAATAAAATATTCCCAAAAACCCGGAATATCACTTTAGTCGTAAGCTCTGTCTCAAAATATCTCTATACAACGTGAGGGAATTTACATGAAAAATATATCTAAATCTTGAGTGGAAGGTGACTGAAAGGACTCTGCGGATGCGACAAAATTACCTTTCGGTCTCCTAGAAACTACTGCTCGGACCCCTAGCGACGAAATTGAGCATTGGTACCTGGATCTGCACACGAAAAAATGTGTAGGAAAGGGCATGAGTTCACCACAAATTAGTACCTAGTAAGTGCCAAGCCTAACCCCAGTCGAGTAGTGACAAGCTCAGGTTAAGGCTCAACACAACATATATCACAGTAACAAGTATGCAATGTAGTACTGGGGGGGAGCTCCCGGAATCTCGTCCATAGTCCCAATTTAAATATGCAATGCAGTACAAAGGGAAAGCTACCGGAATCTCGTCTGTAGACCCAATTTAAATATGCTATGCAGTACAGGGGGAAACCTCCCGAAGTATCGTCTGTAGTCCCAATTAAAATATGCAATGCAGTACAAATACCAGATACAATTTTTATTTAAAATAGTTCAGGAAAAATCACGGGCAAAAATATGGACAAAACTACCTAAACATGGTACATATTGTAATAACTAGGGAAAGTTCAAGTAAAATAGGTAGGCATGCTACTTCCTAATCTAAACTACATAGTCAATACATGAAACACTGAAATAGGAATGAAATGAGTTATGTCATGGAAGATAAAATGGAGTCTTAGCAACGATGGCCTGTGTACGTGCTCGTCACCTCACGTACACGGCGCCCAACCAACATAAAATAGTATTAAAATAGCCTAAGGTGAAGTCCCCAACACAGAGTTAGGCAAGCCACTTACCTCAACTGTGCTACTCAACTCAAAACCATGCTCTTACCAAGATTATCCGACTCCAAATGTCCAGAATCTATTCAATTCGATTGCATAATGTAAATATCACTTGAGGGAGTCAAAATAGCTAATAATTTCGAGGCTAATATGCGAAATTAGGAAAATTGCCCGAAAAGTCCCCCAGGCCCACGTCTCGGAATCAAGTGAAAACTAAAAATATAGAACAACCATTCACTCACGAACTCACTGAACAAGAATCATCGAAAACCGACTTCAAAATCTTATTAAATTCTCGCATCTTCTAATTGGGGAAACTTCTTCCCATTTTCATGATTTTCACCCAATTCATTGATTGCATGGAAGAATTTTCTATAGATAAGTGATAAATAATTGAAATAAGGTTAGGAATTATTACCGCCTACACCCGAGCTCCGAATTATTTTTAGAAGATATGAATTTCAAGCCCTCAAATTTGATATAAACTTCCAAGCGATTCTGCACTTGCGCCCCTTGAAGCGCACCTGCGGATAATCCATCGCAGGTGCGAAAACCCACTAAACTGCTTGGGGCCGCACCTGCGGTCATTGGGCCGCATCTGGGGCTCTGCACCTGCGAAATCCCCAATCGCACCTATGAGAGCTGGTTGACTTGACCAAGCCCGCACCTGCGAGCCCTTCTTCCGCATCTGCGTGTACGCACCTGCGGGAAATCCATCGTAGGTGCGAGACACCAGAACCAGCAACGGTTAAGTTGTTTCCAAGTTCCAAAAATCACACGTTGAGCATCTGAAACATCCCCGAGGCCTCGGGACATCAACCAAACTTACCAACTAGTCCTAATACCTTATTCAAACTTAGTCGAGCCTTGAAAGAACATCACATAACAGCAAAATCACCAATTATACATGGATTCAAGGCTAAGAACTTGTGAAATTTCCAAACTCTACAACCGATGCCGAAACACATCACAACTAGTCCGAATGACCTCAAGTTTTATACACAGATCACAAATGATACAACGGACCTACATAAACTCTCGGAATTCCATTCCGAGACCGATATCAAAACTCCACCTATCGGCCGAAAGCGCCGAACTTCTAACTTTCGCAGATTCAAGCCTTAATCTACTAAAGTCCTTGAAAGCACATTTCGGACATGCTCCTTACTCAGAAATCACCCAACGGAGCAAACAGATTCGACGGAATCCCATTCCAGGCCGGTCTTCCTACAGTTCCTACTACAGTCTGATTGCTAAAGCTTAAACTCACATATAAGGACTATGTGTCCAAAAACTCTCCGAACTTCACACTCAATGTTCCGACAAGTCGCAGAATTAGAAATAGACATGGGGAAAGCAATTATTAGGGGACCAGGGCGCTAACTCTCAAAACGACCTACCAGGTCTTTACAGTATATGCGACAGGGATATACTCTTGAATAGTAGGGGGATCAACTAGTACTTCCCTGGCTGCCGCATGGGCTGGCCCCCGATCTCTACCACGGCCACGACCCCTCGCTGGTCTAGCTGGTGGTAGATTACCCTGGTCGGTATCGCGAGTCCTCACCATCTGTGAGAGAATGAGTCAACAGAAGTTTAGATTTTCAAGAATCAACAAAATGGCATAACAGAATTCAAGAAATATGAGATTGTTCCTAAGGGTTCTGTAGCCTCTCGAAGATAGGTACAGACGTCTCCGTACCGATCCGCAAGACTCTACTAAACCTGCTCATGATTTTTGAGTTCTATGTAACCTAGGATCTGAGACCAAATTGTCACGACCCCAAATCCTAAGCCGGCCATGATGGCGCCTATCATGGAATTAGGCTAGCCAACCATTACAGACTATTATATTGTTTCACAATTTCCCAAATACTAGTAGATTGAAAAACAACAAAAATGAGATAAACAATTTATACACTGCCCCTAAACCTGGAGTCAAGTCTCATGAGCATGTAGGACTGAAAATACCATGTACAATAAAGTGACTTGCTACTACAAAAGTCTGAAGTACGAAAGACAAAAACTATGAACTGAGGAAAGGAAAGAAGGTAAGCTGGGGACGCTGAGTAGCTACCTCGATCCTCGATAAAACTCCAAGCACGCCTGAGAATCGATTAGTGAGATAGTCCGGTGCCTGGATCTGCACACAGAGGTGCAGAGAGTAATGTGAGTACGCCAACTCAGTAAGTAGTCCAAGTAACTAAAAACTTGAGTGTAGTGACGAGCATTTATAGATCACGAAAATCCATATAATGAGTAAGAGTGGAAATGAATAAATCAAGTCAGGAATCTACATTCCGATTATTTCATAAAACTCCAATTTCAATTTTAAAATATCGCTTAAAACATTTGTCCAACATAATCATCAGAGACTCACTGTAAAGAAGAGTGAAAATAGTAGTTTCATAAAAATATAAGCCCCTCGGGCACAATATCACTCACAATAAAGCCTCTCGGGCAAGCCTCTCTGTCACCCGTGACTCCACTATCAGTGTCTCATGGTCACACTAAACCCTCGTACTCAGCAAGTACCATGATTAAACACAACTGATGCGCTGGGCAGCCCGATCCAATATATATATATATATATATATTGTTGCGTCTTGCAGCCTGATCCATATCACATACGCTGCGGCGTGCAACATGATCCATATAATAGTCGATTGCGCCCACTAGGGGTGTACAGACTCCGAAGGGGCTCCTACAGCCCAACCGCTGTATTTGTTGCGGCGTGCAGCCCGACCCAATATGTATATTGCTACGGTGTGTAGCCCAATCCATATATAACATATATTGTTGCAGCGTGCAGCCCGATCCATAACTATCATCACATACTCGGCTCTCGGCCTCAGTCACGTATCCTCAAAAGCCACTCGGGCAATTCATCACAACTCACGAGACTCAACCCAAAATACCTCTCAGAGTTTCAAAATAGTGTGATGGTAGTGAAAATAACAAGAAGTAGAAAACATGATAGAGTTCACAATTGTTCTATTAGGATATTGTGAGAATAGTGTAAAAGTACCTCTGAGGGTCTAAAAAGGTTGGCACAAGGCCCCAAACATGGCTCACAACCCATAAACAAGTATAAATTTCTACAATACAAGATGTCGTAAGGTTACAAATAAAAAACGTGGCTTAATAGTCACTACGGGACGGGCCAAGTCACAATCCCCATCGGTTCACGCCCACATGCTCGTCACCTAGCATGTGCGTCACCTCATTTACCAAAGCAATATCAAATATCGAGGTTTCATACCCTCAGGTTTAGAGTTACAATCATTACTTACTTCAAAACAGCCCAAAAGCTACTCCGCGATGCTCTTGCCCCTCGAATTGGCTCTAAAATGCTCCGAGTCTATCACAAATCAGATCAATAACCTCAAAATATGCTAGGGAGACGAAACCCAATCAAAAATATAATAATTAGGCAAAATTCTTGAAATTGGCAAAACTCGAGCCCCGGGCCCACTTCCCGAGCCTACACATAAAAAATGCATCAAAATCCGAACACAAAAAACTGCTAAATTCGTTAATTACAAGTCTCAATTTCCAAGCCTAACCAAAATCCGACCACAAACAACCCAATTCATGCCATTAATCCACAAATTCAAAGCCTAATACGTCACAAAATAACACAGGATCGAGTTTATAGTCCGAGAAACATACCTCCATTGAAGACTCTCGAATTCCTCCTTCAAATTTCTCCCAAATTACCTCAACCCGCATGAAAAAATGAATGAAATGCCAAAATTTTGCGGAAGCACCTATTTGTACTTCCTGCCTAGTTAATCCACACCTGCGGCCCATTCTTCGCACCTGCAGTCCCAGCTGCACACCAACACTGGAGCTGAAGTCAGGGGTGACTTGATCTTCTAAAAACTCTCCTCATACTCCTCAGTCCACCTGAACAGAGAACCCTTTTGAGTCAACCTGGTCATCGGTGCTGCAATGGATGAAAATCCCTCTACAAAACGGTGATAGTACCTAGCCAAACCAAGGAAACTGCGGATCTCCGTAGCTGATGACGGTTTAGGACAACTCTACACAGCCTCCACCTTCTTCGAATCTACTTTGATCCCATCCCAAGACACTATGTAGCCCAAGAATGCCACTTAATAAAGACAGGACTCACATTTAGAGAATTTTACATACAATCTCTTCTCCCTCAAAGTCTGAAGCACAATCCTCAAGTGCTGCTCATGATCTTCCTGTGATCGGGAATGCACCAGAATGTCATCAATAAACATAATGACGAAGGAATCAAGATAAGGCCGGAACAACCTGTGCATCAAATGCATAAAAGTTGTGAGGGCCTTGGTTAGCCCAAATGACATAACATGATACTCATAATGGCCATACCTGGTCCTGAAGGCAGTCTTCGAGATATCCGACTCCCGAATCTTCAGCTGATGATAGCCAGAACGCAAGTCAATATTTGAGAATACCCTAGAACCCTGTAGCTGGTCAAATAAACCATCAATGCGAGTCAAGAGATACTTGTTCTTCAGGGTGACCTTGTTCAACTGCCGATAATGAATACACATGTGCATAGAACCATCTTTCTTTCTTCACAAATAATACTGGAGCACCCCAAAGGTGATACACTAGGTCTGATGAAATCCTTATCAAGCAACTGATGTAACTGCTTCTTCAACTCCTTCAACTCTGGAGGAGCCATACGGTAAGGAGGGATAGAAATGCGCTGAGTGCCCGGCAACAAATCAATGCCGAAATCAATATCTCTGTCAAGAGGCATACCCGAAAGATCAGCTGGGAATACATTAGGAAAGTCCCTCACTACTGGAATTGACTCAACTGGAGGGGTATCAGTACTTACATCTCTCACATAGGCCAAGTACGTATCATACCCCTTCTCAACCATTCGCTAAGCCTTAAGAAATGAAATGACCCTGCGAGAAGTATACTCTAAGGTACCTCTCCACTCAAATCTCGGCAAGCCTGGCATAGCCAGCGTCACGGTCTTAGAGTGAAAATCAAGAAGAGCATAATTGGGCGACAACCAGTCCATGACCAAGATAACATCGAAATCTACCATGCTAAGTAATAATAAACCAGCCCTGGTCTCAAAACCACTAAGAGAAATCAAACACGATCGATATACACGGTCCACAAGTAGAGAGTCTCCCACAGGAGTAGATACATAGACATGGGAACTCAAAGAATCCCAATACATACCCAAATGTGTAGCAAATAAGAGGACACATATGAATACGTAAAGCCTGGATCAAATAATACTGATGCATCCCTATGGCAGACAGGGACAATAATTGTGATGACTGAGTCTAAAGCTACAGCTTAGAACAGGCTAGAAGGGTATAGTATCTTGCTTGGCCTCCCCTTATAGGGCGACTCCTACCTCCCCGACCCCCACCTCGAGCTGACGGAGGAGGTGGAGTGGCAGCTGGGGCTGTAAGAATAGCCGTAGGACCCGACCGTGCATGTGGAGGCTCATAAGACTGTGGAGGTGCACCCCTCCTGGCCCTGGGGAAATCTCTAATCACCTGACAAGTGTCGCCACACCCAAAGCAACCCCTCAGAGGACGCTGCGGTTGAGACTGAATCGGAGCTGGTCGGAAATAGCACCTCGAACTTGGGGCACACTGGATACTGGCGGTGCATAATAGAACTCCTGATGTCCAAGAGGATCTGGAATATCGCTAGCTGCTGGAAGGGCCGAATGAACAGGGCGACCCACAAAGCCCCTACCGTGGCGTGCTGCTGGTGCACGAGCTCCTGAAAAATGGCTAGTCTCTCGAGAGCTCTTGGCCTCTCTCTACTCTCTGTCCCGGATGAACATGCCCTCTACTCTCTTGGAAATACTCACTTCCTGCTGGTAAATGATATCTATCTCCATCTCTCTGGCCATACTGGTCCGAATACTGGGATGGAGTCTCTCAATGAAACGGCGAATCCGCTCTCTTACTGTGGAAACCAGGGATGGTGCATGCCGAGCTAACTCGCTGCAACGGACTGCATACTCTGACACAATCATAGTACCCTGGCGCAACTGCTCTAACTCTGCACGCCAAGTATCCCAGTGGCTCTGAGGGAAATACACTCGTAGAAACATCTTTGAAAACGGAGTCCTAGTGAGTGAGGCTACCTCGTCCGGACTACTCAGCTCATTGGCCCGCCACCACTGGTATGCCGCTCCCCTCAGCTGGAAAATGGTGAAAGAAACCCCACTGTTCTCCAAAATTCCCATAGTGTGGAGAAAACGATGACACTCCTCAAGAAATCCCTGAGCGTCATCTAAAGCTAGTCCGCTAAAAGTAGGTGGGTGGTACTTCTTGTACCACTAAAATCTGAGCTGCTCGGCCTCAGAAGCAGCTGCCCTAGCATCATGTTGAGCTGGAGCCACTAGGGGCATAGGAATATACTTCGGGGCCTGATCAACCTGTCCCCTCTGCTCAAGAGTGCGGGCTGCGGGAGTCTGTGCCCCTCCCCGGCCTGAGATGTAGAGGGAGCCATCGGAAGTAGTCCAGCCTGAGCTAGAGTACTGAACATGCTCATGAACTGAGCTAAGGTCTCCTGCAAGGCTGGAGCAGCAATAGGGACCTCCTGTGCTGGCTCTCATACTATGGCTGCCATAGGCTCCTCGGTCGCTGCTCTCGCCGGTGCTCGGGATGCACCGCGTGGTCGTCCTCTACCCCGGCCCTAGCCTCTGGTGGCTCTGGGAGGGGGCTCGGGTGCCTGGTCGTCGGTCCTCCCAGTACGGGTCCTCACCATCTGTGGGAGAGAATAGAATAGAATATTAGAATTTTGATGTAAATAACTCGCACGATAAGGAAATCAAAGAAATATGAATGTTCTTAACAATTACATAGCATCCCGAAGATAGATACGGACGTCTCCGCACCGATCCGTGATACTCTAATAAATCGGCTTGTGACTTGTGACTCCTATGAACCTAGACGCTCTAATATCAACTTGTCACGAACCGATTTACCCTCATAAATGCATCGTGACAACACCTAGTCTCTACCACTAGGTAAGCCTAATTGCGGAAACACATATTAAGTGAGTCTACAATGAAACATCGCCACTTGGCGCTTAAAAAAAAAACATTCCCAAAAACCCGGAATATCACTTTAGTCAGAAGCTCTGTCTCAAAATATCTCTATACAACATGAGGGAATTTACATGAAAACCCTATCTAAATCTGGAGTGGAAGGTGACTCGAAGGACTCTGCGGACGCGGCAGAATTTCCTTTCGGTCTCCTAGAAACTGCTGCTCGGACCCCTAGCCACGAAACTGAGCGCTGGTACCTGGATCGGCACACGAAAAAAATATGTAGGAAAGGGCATGAGTACACCACAAATTGGTACCTAGTAAGTTCCAAGCCTAACCCTAGTCGAGTAGTGACAAGGTCAGGTTAAGGCTCTACTGGATTTTTATAGTAAAACAGTTTAAAATTTGAATAGAGAGATATAATAAGCTAAGGCAAATCAGTAGGAACATTGAGCTAAAAGAAAATAATGACAGGGAGCCCTTGGCTCAGCACAACATATATCAAAATAACAAGTATGCAATGCAGTACAGGGGTAAAGCTCCCGGAATCTCGTCCGTAGCCCCAATTTAAATAGGCTATACAGTACAGGGGGAAAGCTCCCGAAATTCCGTCCGTAGTCCTAATTAAAATATGCAATGCAGTACAAATACAAGATACAATTTTTATTTAAATTAGTTCAGGTAAAATCACAGGAAAAAATATGGATAAAACTACCTAAACATGGTACACATAGTAATAACTAGGGAAAGTTCAAGTAAAACAGGTAGGCATGCTATTTCCTAATCTAAACTACATAGTCATTACATGAGACACTAAAATAGGAATGAAATCATGGAGGAAAAAAATGGAGTCTTGGAAACAATGGCCCGTGTACGTACCTGTCACCTCACGTACACGACGCCCAACCAACATAAAACAATATTAAAATAGCCTAAGGGGAAGTCCCCAACATAGAGTTAGGAAAGCCACTTACCTCGACTACGCTACTCAACTCAAAACCATGCTCTTACAATGATTATCCGACTCCGAATGGCCCAAATCTATTCAATTCGATTGCATAATGTAAATATCACTTTATGGAGTCAAAATAGCTAATAAGTTTGAGGCTAATACGCGAAATTAGGAAAATCGCCCAAAACGTACCTCAGGCCCACGTCTCGGAATCGAGTGAAAATTACAAATTTAGAACACCCATTCACTCACGAACTCACTGAACAAGAATCATCGAAAACCGACTTCAAAATCTTATTAAATTCTCGCATTTTCTAATTGGGTAATCTTTTTCCCATTTTCATAGTTTTTCACCCAATTCATTGATTGCATGGAAGAATTTGCTATAGATAAGTGATATATAAGTGAAATAAGGTTAGGAATTATTACCTATGAATCTTTTCCTCAAAACCCACTCCAAATCGCCTACACCCGACCTCCAAATAACTTTTAGAAGATATGAATTTCAAGCCCTCAAATTTGATATAAACTTCCCAGCGATTCCGCACCTGTCCCCCTTGGACCGTACCTGCGGTCCCGCACTCGCGGATAATATATCGTAGGTGCGAAAACCCACTAAGCTGCTTGGGGCCGCACCTGCAGTCATTGGGCCACATCTGGGGCTCTGCACCTACGGAATCCCAAATCACACCTGCAAGAGCTTGTTGACTTGACCAAGCCCGCACCTGCGAGCCCCTCTTCCGCACCTGCGGGAAATCCATCGTAGGTGCAAGACACCAGAACCAGCAATGGTTAAGTTGTTTCCAAGTTCAAAAATCACATAACACAAAAATCACCAATTATACATGGAATCAAGCCTAAGAACTTATGAAATTTCCAAACTCTACAACCGATGCCGAAACATATCAAAACTAGTCCGAATGACCTCAAATTCAAGCTTAAAACTACTACAAACCTTGAAAGCACATTTCGGACACGCTCCTAACTCTGAAATCACCCAACGGAGCTAACAGATTTGACAAAATCCCATTACGGACCCGTCTTCCTACCGTTCCTACTACACTCTGATTACTAAAGCTTAAACTCACATATAAGGACTATGTATCCAAAAACTCTCCTAATTTCACCACTCAACGTTCCGACAAGTCCCAAAAGCAGAAATAGACATGGGGAAAGCAATTATTAGGGGATCGGGGCGCTAACTCTCAAAACGACCTACCAGGTCTTTACAGTATATGCGATGGGGATCTGCTCCTGAATAGTAGGGGGATCAACTTGTAATTCCCTGACTGCTGCATAGGATGGCCCCCGATCTCTACCACGGCCTCGACCGCGTCCTCGACCCCTCGCTGGTCTAGCCGGTGGCTGATCACCCTGATCGGTAGCGCGAGTCCTCACCATCTGGAAGAGAATGAAACAACAGAAGTTTAGATTTCCAGAATCGACAAAATGGCATGACAGAATTCAAGAAATATGAGATTGTTCCTAAGGGTTCTGCAGCCTCTCGAAGATAGGTACAGACGTCTTCGTACCGATCCGCAAGACTCTACTAAACCTGCTCATGATTGTTAAGTCCTATGTAACCTAGGCTCTGATACCAACTTGTCACGACCCCAAATCCTAAGTCGGCCGTGATGCACCTATCATGGAACTAGGCTAGCCAACCATTACAGACTACATATTTTTTCATAATTTCCAAAAAACTAGCAGATTTAAAAACAACCAAAATGAGATAAACAATTTATACACTGCCCCAAAACCTGGACTCAACTTTCATGAGCATCTAGGACTGAAAATACCATGTACAATAAAGTGACTTGCTACTACAAAAGTCTGAAGTACGAAAGACAAAAACAATGAACTGAGGAAAGGAAAGGAGGTAAGTTGGGGACGCTGAGCAGCTACCTCGAACCTCGATAAAACTCCAAGCACGCCCTAGAATCGACTAGTGAGATGGTCCCGTGCCTGGATCTTCAGATAGAGGTACAGGGAGTAATGTGAGTACGCAAACTCAGTAAGTAATCAAAGTAACTAAAAACTTGAGTGTAGTGACGAGCATTTATAGATCACGAAAATCCATATAATGAGTAACAGTGGAAATGAATAAATCAAGTCAGGAATATACATTCCGATTATTTCATAAAACTTCATTTTCCATTTTAAAATATCGCATAAAAATATTTGTCCAACATTATCATCAGAGACTCAGTGTAAAGAAGACTGAAAACATTAGTTTCATAAAAATATAAGCCCCTCGGGCACGGTATCACTCACAATAAAGCCTCTCGGGCAAGCCTCTCAGTCAC
>ML453696.1:230614-254030 GCA_005239535.1 Nicotiana rustica
GATCCATATAATAGTCGACTTCGCCCACTAGGGGTGTACAGACTCCGAAGGGGCTCCTACAGCCCAAGCACTATATTTGTTGCGTCGTGCAGCCCGATCCATAACTGTCATCACATAATCGGCTCTAGGCCTCACTCACTCATCCTCACAAGCCACTCGGGAAATTCATCTCAACTCACGGGACTCAACCCAAAATACCTCTCAGAGTTTCAAAATAGTGTGATGGTAGTGAAAATACCAACAAGTAGAAAACATGAAAGAGTTGACAATTGGTCTATCATGATAGTGTGAGAATAGTGTAAAAGTACCTCTGAGGGTCTAAAAAGGTCGGCACAAGGCCCCAAACATGGCTCCCAGCCCATAAACAAGTAGAAATTTCTACAGTACAAGATGTCGTAAGGTTACAAATAAAATACACGGCTTAGGCCAAGTCACAATCCCCATCGGTGCATGCCTACAGGCTCGTCACCTAGAATGCACGTCACCTCATTTACAAAAGCAATATAAAATACCGGGGTTTCGTACCCTCAGGCTTAGAATTACAGTCGTTACTTACCTCAAAACAGCCCAAAAGCTACTCTACGATGCTCTTGCCCCTCGAATTGGCTCTCAAATGCTCCGAGTCTATCACAAATCAGATGAATAACCTCAAAATCTGCTAGGGAGATGAAACCCAATAAAAAATATCATAATTAGGCAAAATTCCCGAAATTGGCCAAACCCGAGCCCCGGGCCCACTTCTCAGAATTCGATGAAAATCGCGTCACAAGAATCCTTATCCCTTCCCGAGTCTACACATATAAAATGCATTAAAATCCGACCACAAACAACTTCTAAATTCCTTAATTACCAGTCGCAATTTCCAAGCCTAATCAAAATCCGACCACAAACAACCCAATTCATGCAATTAATCCACAAATTCCAAGCCTAATACGTCATAAAATAACACAGGATCGAGTTTATAGTCCGAGAAACTTACCTCCACTGAAGACTCTCGAATTTCTTCCTTCCAAATGCTCCCAAAATACCTCAACCCGCATGCAAAAATTAAAGAAATGCCAAAAGTTTGCGGAGGCACCTATTTATAATTCCTGCCCAGTTAATCTGCACCTGTGGCCCATTCTTTGCACCTGCGGACCCGCACCTACGGTCCCAGGTGCGCACCTACGAAAATTCCACAAAAAGTCCAATCTCACACCTGCGATGCTTCACCCGCACCTACGACTTCGCAAGTGCGGACCATGCCTCGCACCTGGGACTTCCTCCAGCCTGGCCTCTTTTCTCACATATGCAATGACCTTCGCTTATGCTGCCAGTAAAATGACACCAGCAGCAACTTTGTTGCAAATTCCTAAGTCCAAACCTCCGTTAACCATCAGAAAATAATCTCGAGCCCCTCGGGGCCCTAACCAAACATACCAACATATCTCATAACCTCATTCGAACTTAGTCGAGCCTTCGAAACCCAAAAAATGCCAAAATCACATCAAACTCAAGCCTATGAACTTTGAAACTTCTAAATTTTGCCAATGATGTCGAAACCAACCAAAAGACATCCGATTGACCTAAAAATTTGCACACATATCGAAAATGACATTATGAAGCTTCTTCAACTATCAGAATTCCATTTCGACCTTGATAGACTATTTTCCTCAACCGACCTGAAATCGCCGAAAATTAACTTTTACCAATTCAAGCCTAATTTCTCACCGGACATCAAAACCTCATTATGAACACTTTCCTAAGCCCCAAATCACCTAACAAAGCTATCCGAGCCATAAAATTCCAGATTCCAAGGTCGATTACAAATAAGTCAACTCTCAATTGACTTTTTCAACTATTAAGCTAATTTTAAGAGACTAAGTGTCTCTGTTCTCACCACGACCGCTCTGAACCCTAACCAACCGACCCAACATAACATAAATAGGCTAATAAACTTATTATAAATTAGAAACCGGGAAAACGGTCTAATCTCGCAGAGCGACCGGTCGAGTCGTTACATTGGGATTCATTCACAGCACAGTTGCCTAGATGGCAAGAGCAGTACTAATGTATTCGCAAGAGCTATAGGTTATGAGAATGATAAGTTCATCAGTCAACCTTCGAGGACAAATGTTCCAAAGGGGAGAATGATGTTACATCCCATGTTTTCGCACGTGAAACTACGCCATAAGTAAATTGATATAAGCTCAGAAATGAGACGTTACATCCTGCATGTTCATAGCCAATTTTTCCCTCATATTTTTAAAAATACATATATAATTTCAAAATAGCATATTTGCATCATTATTTAGTTTACAAACCTATACAAGCATTTTCTATAATTTTCCATAATTTTTAGAGCTTTAAATTAATTTTCTCATATTGTAACTATATATATATATCTAGTAATTATCCTTTAAATTATTTTTGTGATGACTTAGTTGCCTAAAGTAATTATTTCACACCTATAATATATGTGTAATGACCCGGCCAGTCGTTCTGAAAGTTTATCCCCGTTCCCCCATTTTTGCTTCATTATATGTGGTTCTGCTTCATTACATTGTGTTCTATTGGTTGGCTCGGGTTCGGAGCGATTTTTGAAGAGAAATGAGACTCTTAGTCTCTTATCTTGGTTCAATAGTGGAAAAGTCACCCGGAAGTTGACTTATTGGTAAATAACCTCGGAATGCGGATTTTATGATTCAGATAGCTTTGTTGGGTGATTTGGGACTGAAGAGTATGTTCGGAATGTGGTTTTTATATCCGATGTAGAATTAGGCTTGAATTGGCGACAATTAGTTTTTGGCGATTTTCGGTCGGTAGTGAAAAATAGGCTATCGGAGTCGGAATGGAATTATGAAAGTTGGAGCAGGTTCGTAGTGTCATTTTGGATATGTGTGCAAAATTTCAGGTCAATCGGACGTGATTGGATGGTTTCGGCATCTTTGGCGAAATTTAGAAATATCAAAGTTCATAGGCTTGAATTGTATGTGATTTTGGTGTTTTTGCATTGTTTTTGGTATTTCGAAGGCTCGACTAAGTTTGAATGATGTTATGTGATATGTTGGTAGGTTTGGTTGAGGTCCCGGGGGTCTCGGGTGTATTTCGAATGCTCAAACGGACATTTTTGGTCTTTGGGAAATTGCTGGTTTTTCTGGTGTTTTAGCATCAGTGATTTGTTCATTGCAATCGCGTGAGTTCATCTGCGATCGCGTAGAGTAAGTTGAGGCCAGGAGGATTTTGTGAAGTGCGATCGCGAAGGGTAGAGCAGAGTGGTCACTGCATTCGCGTGGAGATGTATGCGCTCGCATAGTAGGACTGGGAGTGGTAGTGAGAGGATGGAATTTCTCTATGCGATCGCATAGAGATGGTCGCGATCGCATTGTTGTGAGGAGTGGCTTTATGCATTCACATAGTAGTTCTGCGACAACATATAGTTAGTTTGGTTGGGCAGCATTTTGTTCTTCTCGATCGCGTTTCCGCGATTGCACAGAGTAAAAGTCTGGGCAGATAGTTTAAGTTCTAATTTTAGGTGTTCTTGGCCATAACTTATTTTGCCATTTGAGAGCTTGTGGGAAAGAGATTTTGGATGACATTTTTCAGTGGGATTCTTGTGGTAAGTGTTCTTCAATCATTTTTGGTTTAATTTCATGAATTTGTCTTGATTTCACCATGCAATTTGAGGAATTAAGTAAAAAATTTGGGAAAATTTTGGAAATTTATTTTGGTGATTTAAGTGGGCCATCGTGGTCCGATTTTGATGTTCTTGGTATGTACAGACTCGTGGGAGGACAAGGATTCTTGTGATGTAATTTTTATCGGATTCTGAGACATGGGCCCGGGGGCCGGATTTTGGCAAATTTCAGGAATTGGGCCTAATTTTGATAGTTTTCAATTGGGGTTCATCTCCCTAGCATATTTTGATGTTATTGATCTATTTGGTGATATACTCGGAGAATTTGGGAGCCGATTCGAAGGGCAAGAGCACTGCGTAATAGTTTTTGGGATTTTTTGAGGTAAGTAATGGTTGTAACTCTAAACCTGAGGGTATGAAAACCCGGTATTTGATATTGTTTTGATAAATGAGGTGACACACATGCTAGGTGAGGAGCGTGTGGGCGTGAGCCGGTAGGGATTGTGACTTTGTCCGTTCCGTAGCGACTATTATGTCACGTATGCGATTTGAAACCTTGCAATATCCTGCATTTTAGAAATTTATACTTGTTTATGGGATGTCAGCTATGATTGGGGCCTTGTGCCGACATGTTTAGACCCTCAGAGGTACTTTTACACTATTCTCCCACTATCCTGATAGAACATATGTGAACTCAGTCATGTTTACCACTTGTTGTTATTTTCTCTGTTATCACACTGCTTTGAATCTCTGAGAAGTATTTTGGGCTGAGTCCCGTGAGCTGAGATGAATTTCCCGAGTGGCTTGTGAGGATGACTGAGTCAGGCTGAGGGCCGAGTATATGAGGATAGTTATGGGTCGGGCTGCACGCCGCAGAAATATATATGTCTAGAGTGACAGCCGAGTACGTGAGGAGAGTTATGGATCGAGCTGCACGTTGCAACAATATATATGTTATATATTACATATGGATCGGTCTGCACGCCGCAACAATAAATATATTATGTATGGATCGAGTTGCACGCCGCAGCAATATATATGTATTATATGTGTATCGCGTTGCACGCCGCAACAATATATATATTATGTATGGATCGGGCTGCACACCGCAACAATATATATGTTTTATATGTGGATCAGGACGCACGCCGCAACAATATATATTACATATGGGTCAGGCTGCACGCCGTAGAAATATATATATTGGATCGGGCTGCACGCCGCAACTATATAGCGCTTGGGCGGAAGGAGCCCCTCCAGGAGTCTGTACACCCCTAGTGAGCGCAGTCAACTATTGTATGGATCGGGCTGCATGCCGCAGCGTATGTTATATGGATCGGGCTGCACACCGCAGCAATATACATTATATATGGATCGGGCTGCGCACCGTAGCATTATATATATATATATATATACGTATTGGATCGGGCTGCACGCCGTAGCCGTTGTTACATGGTACATGATGAGTGAGACTGCTGAGTGTGAGCATTGACTTATGAGAGTAGAGTCACGAGTGACTAAGAGGCTTGCCCGATAGGCTTTATTTGTGAGCGACATTGTGCCCGAGTGGCAGATATATTTATGAATCTACTATTTTAACAATTCTTTACACTGAGACTCTGTGATAAATGATGACTATTGTTTCATACAAGTTTAAAAAGGGCAAACTAGAGTTTTGTAAAATATTTGGTAAAATGTGGACTCTTCACTTGATCTATTACCTTTACTGGCACTTATTTTTATGAAACTATAAAGTTTAAATGCTCGTCACTTCACTCATGTTTATAGATACTTTGGTTACTTACTGAGTTGGTATACTCACGTTACTCCTTGTACCTTGTGTGCAGATTCAGGTGCCGGGGCATAGCTATAGTTGAGCTACCCCATTTGGAGCATTGTTCGGAGATTGTGAGGTAGCTGCTCGGTGTCCGCGACCTAGTCTTTCTCCTTCCTACTCTATCATTCTTAGTTTACTTCCCAGACTTGTTATAGTAGAGGGTTTGTATTAGACTGTATCATCTCTTAGATGCTCATGAAGGTTGACTCCGGATGTTGGGACTGTGCTTAGATGTTCTTATCATTTTATTGTTTTTGAAATGCTTAAGAAACAGAATTATTATGAAAACTCGGATATTTGATGTATTAAATGGAAAATCATTTCATTATTTTCAGTAAATTGGCTAGCCTAGTATCACGATAGGCGGCATCACATCCAGTTGGGATTTGGGGCCGTGACAAGTTGGTATAAGAGCGCTAGGTTACATAGGACTCAACGGTCATGAGCAGGTTTAGTAGAGTCTTGCGGGTCGGTACGGAGACGTATGTACTTATCTTCGACAGGCTGCAGAACCCTTAGGAAAATCCCATATTCTTAAATTCTTGTTGTGCGAATCCATTTTATTCAGCCAAGAGAGTAACTCTTGAATTTCCTTCCATGTACTCGAACGCGCACAAGAGTGCTTGGTATCAGCTGTGCATCGACGTCTTGTGACATCCATGGATGAGACGTGATTTTAGCATGTTCATAATGGGCCAGTCTAGAGGACTTGAGGCCGAATTCTGTCTAGGGCATGAGTGTTGAGATTTTGTTGTGTGAGCACATGTACTTGGGGACTTATATGTCCGTTGATGTCCTTATTGATGGGAATTTGTTGATGGATGCCTATGTGGTGAGTGTGATTTGATGGTTAGATGTGTTGAGATTGTGATTTGCGACAAAAGGACTGGCTTGGAATGTGGCAAGAACTATTGAGTGTTTGATTTATGTCTCGATTTTCTATATGGCTTCGAGTTGTGAGTGTATTGGATGACCTCTCATATTGTTTAGTTGTGGAGCGAAACAAATCATTATGTTGAGTTATGAGTTCTTGGTGATGTCTTTTGGGCTAATCATTGCCCAAGTAGTGTTCATGAATTTGATTAACGGTGTATTCCAGCTGTATTAGCACTACTTTATTATTGTATTCATTGATGGCATCCTGGCGTATACGCGTAGCTAGGGGTGGCATACTCAGTATATGAGGAAGCAGTGTCCTCATCTTCTTATAGGTCCATCTCAACTGAGGAGCGAGCCTTCGACTTCAACTCCAGTTACTTCACCACCCACTCAGGTAGCCAAGGGTGGTAGCCGGTCAGCTAGAGGCCGCCCTAGACAGAGAGGGAGACCAGGTGGAGGTCAAGCCCGTATGTATGCCTTTCCAACTAGGCCAAATGCTACAGCCTCCGATGTAGTGATCACATGTATTGTCTCAGTCTTTTTCCGAGATGCTTTGGCTTTATTTGACCTTTGTTCTACATATTCCTATGTTTCATAATATTTTGCCCATTTTCTGGATATGCCCGTGAGTCTTCAGTTACATCTGTTAATGTGTCGACTCCGGTGGGCGATACTATTGTTGTGGACCGTGTGTATCGGTCGTGTGTGATATCTATTGGGGGTCTGGAGACTCGAGTGGACCTACTGTTAATCAGCATGGTCGATTTTGATGTGATATTGGTATGGATTTGTTATCTCTGTGTCATGTTGTTCTTGATTGTCACACTGAGACCGTGACCTTGCATATGCCAGGATATTCGAGAGTGGAGTGTAGAGGTTCTTCTGAGTATGTGCCTACCAGGGTGATTTCCTACTAGAAGGCTCAACGTTTGATTGAGAATGGGTGTTTATTGTACCTAGCTTTTGTGAGGGATGTTAGTGGTGATACACCCGCTATTTATTCGGTTCCTGTGGTCCGTGACTTTCCGGACTTGTTTCCTGCAGACCTGCCAGGCATGCCACCTGACATGGATATTAATTTTGGTATTGACTTGGTGCCAGGGACTCAGCCTATTTCTATTCCACCTTATCGTATGGCACCAGTGGAGCTAAAGGAATTAAAGGAGCAGCTTCAGGAACTCCTAAATAAGGGGTTCATTCGGCCTACTGTGTCACCTTGTGGTGCACCAGTGTTGGTTGTGAAGAAGAAGGATGGTTCTATGTGCATGTGTATTTATTATCAGCAGCTGAACTGGGTTACGGTGAAGAATCGGTATCCCTTGCCTCGTATAGATGACTTGTTTGATCAGTTGCAGGGTGCTAGGGTGTTTCCAAGATTGATTTGCGTTCCGGCTTTCATCAGTTGAAGATTCGAAGGCCAGATCTGGATTCTTTCATCATCGTTTTTATTGACAATATCTTGGTGTATTCCCAATCTCGGGAGGATCATGAGCAGCATTTGAGAGTTCTGCTTCAGACCTTGAGGGAGAAGAGATTGTATGCAAAATTTTTGAAGTCTTAGTTTTTCCATCAACTTCAGGTTCTTATGCCACATATTATGATGCCTCGAGGGTAGGCGTTTTTTGTGTTTAAATACAGAAGGGTGTAGTGATTGCATGATAGTTATGATCTTCGGAAGTGTAGAGAGAGATATCAGTTTGAGGCTAAGCCGACAGGGGTATCTCTTGCGGGTTGTCCTGGGGTCTGTGATCCTTATGTTGTTCGGTAGTAAGTTCTCTTCTACCAGTAAATGATATATGTTGTAATTTAGTTTAGATCGCTTGTGGAAGTTGGCATGACTATTACAATGGTGAATGCGAGATTTACAGATGACTTGAGCTTTTAGACGGGTTGTGTTATTATGGGCATTGTGAGTTATTGTTTGTCTAGATCGTTGGCTTTGAGCCAAGTGGGGGAGTCTGTTAATGATAAGTTGATTGAATGATTATGTGCTGTATTGGTTTCAGTTCGAGGTATATTGGTGGATCTGTTATGATGTGCAAAGGTGGAGTTTGGGAATGACTCAAGTAATGGAAATTCTACGATACAGGTCGTAATGTACTCTATGGGGTGTGAGCACATGATTTTTCACCTACCATGTACCCCTACAAAACTCGATAAAATAAATTAATTTTACAAATTTTGTTGAATTTTAGTGTTAATTGTGAATTGTTTTGCATCGCATATTTATAATTCGTGTTTTAAAATTATTTTAAATTGCATAATTAGGTGCATCATTATTATCAAAGAATTAAGAATTTATTTATAAATAATTGAATTAAGTAACAACCAAATGATGATTATTTGAGGTAATGTAGTTTTGATAACTAATTGCTAAAATTAATCACTTTTATCTGACAAAACTATAGATTTAATTAGGAGTATTGAATTAATTGTTTTATTCCTAATTAATATATAATTAGACCAAATAAGGACAAAATTGATTGTTACATTTTGTGAATATAATTAGGTTGGTCTTAATTAGATTAATTAAGTTCAATTAAGCCTAAAGTGTTAAACAAACCACATTGGGCCAAATGACCCAAGCCCAAACCTATCTCTACACTATAAACGACCTAGGCCTAATCTCATTACCCGGCCAACCGCCCTACTACACTAAACGACCCCGTGTTGTTTAATGAAATGATCTCAGCCGTTGATCTATTTTGATCTAACGGCTAGAAACTCAAGAGTCTTTAATACTTAAGTGTCCTAAGCCTAACACCCCTCAGAGACGAGCCCCCCCCCCCCTCTCTCTTCTCTCTAGCCCCTCACAGCCCCACCGACTCCCACATTGCTCCGCCGACCAGAAATCGCCCACCGGAGGCGGAGCTCAACCAAACACCCCAACTTCTCACCAGACGGTCCTCACCTCCCCCTTAACCCCGTCCCACCATTAGATTTCCCCAAAAATCATCAGATTTTGAGCAATTTCAGATCTAAGAACTCAGAAACCCTGGAGTTTACTCCCCGTCAGATGAAAGCAAAACATTGGCTCAGACTTTCACCCAAGTCATCCCCACTGGTATCCTCCCTTTCTTTTCTTAATTGTCTTTGTTTTTTTTTTCAATTAAAATAATCGTTGTTTAGTCCATGTTTTTATATTACTGTTTCATCCGTATGTATCACTATTTTTTTATGTTTTCTATTAATTGGTTTAACTTCTAAACCATGTTTTCATTTTTATCAAATTAGTAGATTCATATATGTGTCATCCATGTTTTTATTTTTATCAGTGTTTCCCTATGTTTTCCATTAATACGGCATGATTTTGCCTAATTGTCTTCTAGTTTTCTCCCTAATTAGTTTAGCCAAAATTCTGTCACCATGCTTGTTTTAGTTAGTTAGTTCTCCGCCTATTTGCCCGTTTTAAATCTAAATAGTTGATTCAATTAATTCATATCTAGGTTTTTTTTAGATTGTTTTTCCTTCATTGTTTTTCCCAAAGTATGATCGTCCACTTTTGATTAACTGCTTCATTGTCTACTCAATTGTGTTAGTCATTAGGGTAGTTGATTGATTTTTTAGGTAATTACTAAATATGTGACTTATTGTCTAGTAGTTAATCTAACAGAATTCCTAAAAATGATTCACCTAAAATTCTAAAATGATCAAAATAATTCAGTTCAACTTTATAGAATTAATCATTCAATTGACTAGGATTAATATATAAGCCTAATCTACACTTAATGAAATTGTCTAAACAAATTAATTCAATTAAACTACTGATTTTAATTCATATGTTAGTCAATTTGGGTAAATTAATTAAGCAACGAGGAATTAGTCACACTTAATTCGTAAACCTAATTTAAACATCAAAAGGGGTAAAGTAATTAATCTAACAACTTAATTGATCTAAGTCCTAGATAACTAGTTAATATCACTTATTCAATCAACTAAGTCTAATAGAAACCTAATGAATCACTTGAAAAAACATAATTCATAAACCGGGGAAAAACAATTAAACTAATTAAGCTAAGGGTTAGTCTAGGTTTACAAACATTAATGGTTAGTTGTCCAGTTAACCATTCAATTAGGATGATTAAGCCTAATTGTCCAAATTAAGTTAATCACAGCTAAGTCTAAATCCAAAATAGTTCACCTAAGCCTACTCTCGAGATAATCCAAAATCAATTTCAGCTTCCTCAACCTAGTAACTAAATTAAGTTGATATTGATTATTAATTAAAATCAGTTTAGCTAATAACCTTAACCTTAGTTACCTAAAGGGTAATTATAGGGAGTTTAAGGGGTAGTATAGGGTTTTAGCTAAAGGAATCTTGGATGTAACAACCCAATAACCTTCTAGAATAAGGAAATCAAATTTTTTGGGGTTAAAAGGGTAATTTCAGGGGCTAGAATTTTCTAAAATAGGTGCAACTATCCCAAAAGGATAGGGTTGACAACTGCATTTGTACTATTTTCAACTTATTGGATAAGGAATATGCTAAGCATATCCTCTCCCAAATACCCCTATATATGCACACACTTTTTACCACAAAAAACACTTTTTACTACTGAAAATAGACCTTTTTTTTATACTGAAAAATCTAAACAGACAGAGAAAATACAACAGCTGCTCACAAGAAAAATTTTCCAAAAACATCAGTAAAGGAATAGAAAAAAAATCTGGTTATTTCCTTGAATAAAAAATCGATCAGTATGTCATTCTAGTTCTTAGTTTCTGGTTGATCTTGGGTATTCTGATTTTTGGACTTCAAGTGCTCATACTTCGGTTTTCTGGTTTAATTTCCTGTTTGGGTTGGCTTGGTTCTTGTTTGCTGCTGGATCTTCTCTCATTTCTTGCTATTTTTTTTCATCTTTGCCTTACCTTTATTTGGTCAGGTCTTTGTTCTTTTCTCTTTGAAAGGTATGTAACAATTTTTCCTTCAAATGAAACTCCTAAATTCCAAATTTGTATTTTGTTGGTACCTGATTAATACTATTTGATTTCTGTCATTTTTTTATTATGAATGTATGGATTTCGTGTTTGTTGTTGTCATTAAACCATAAGTTGCATGTTTGCTTTATGTTGCTTTGATTTTTATATTAAAAGATGTTGCATTGCATTAGGGTAGATGAATTTGACCCTCTAATGGTCAGATCCACCCCATATTAGTGCACAAACATTTATTGCTTAAATTACCTACTACGGGGGAAAGAACTCTGCTGTATGAAATCTGAATCTGCAAATGATCATATTTACTCCTTATGAATACCTATAGTATTTTAGATATTAAAAATCCTTGTTGAAATGCAGGCTGAAATTGTGAAGGTCCACTAGCATGCACAGGAGCAACAGCAGATTTCTTTTACTATTTTTTAGGAAATTGTATAGTACACATGGAAATGTAATAGAACAAACCTTACATGTTTTCTTTCTAGTTAATTGTAAACATGGACTGGACATTCTAAGTTAATATTTAAGATTTATTTTACTCTTTTTTGCAAAATCTGAAATTTCCCTTGGAATTAGACCAACTTCGTAAAATAGCCCATTAAGGCTGTAATCAAGCTTAACTCCTTAGGCTATTGGGCCATAAGGGGGTAGATAAGCCCAAATCTTAGAGTTATTTGCTTTAATAAGTAGTATAATTATAGTAGGCGTTTAATCAAAAGTATGAATTTATATTCGAACTAGTCTGTACGAAAATATCTTTGTAAATATTTACAGGAATTTTTGAATCGGTCACTTCAGATTCAGTAACTTTCAATATAAATAGGAATTGGTGATTCAAAACATTTTCAATTCATCTCACATCCTTTAAATTTTTTGAAAAATATGTATGAACACTCTTGAATAAGTTTCAATATGGATGGATCACGATTTAAAAGGCATGTATTTAGGCTATCTGTGTTTTTTCTTTAAAAATTGCAAAGTTCCCATGAAATGAAATAGCTCAAGCTTACAAATTCTAAACGAAACCAGTGACTAAGAAGGAGTTTGTATGTTTGTATTTGTGTCTTATAAGTGTATACATATATATGTGAACGATGTGCATCCTTTTAGCATACTTCTACCTTTTGTCAAACTGAAAATATAGATTGTTTAAAGTCTTGGTAAAGCTCTAACGTTGACATGTCATTAGCCATAATTAGGATTGGCCAAAGGGTTGAATGATAAATTGGGCTAAAATATGGCCATAGCCCAAGTATCTTGTCCTTTAGACTAAGTGAATTTAAGCTCAAATAATCTTCGACATATCCTTTATGTTGAAAAATACATCTTTAGATTAAAATTTAGTAAATAGTCAAGTATTACTTCAAAACAACCATAACCTACACTCGGGCATGGCAACTCGTGCCCTCGACTCTCACTTCGAATATTAATAAAAATCACATGTAGCAATCATGGGTGCATTTCATGTGACGTGCTTGCGATGTGTTGAAAAACAATAAATGCACGTCATTGTGACTTGTCCTAAGATAAGTCCATAAATATCCTAATTAGCTTATACACATATCCCGTAAATTAAAAATACCTATTTTAGATAAAAATACCAAATCTTAGAGAATAATTGAATATCGCCTCAAACAGACATTTTAAAACCGTCACGACCATAGTCTTGACTATATAATCTACACTCGGGTGTGGCAACTCATTTCCCCGACTTTAACTCAAAACCAAAATAAAAATCAAATGTTGTAATTGCGGGTGCATTTCATGTGACGCAGTTATAATGTGTCCAAAAAAAAAAACAACTGCACACCATCGTGACTTGTTTCAGATAAATCCATAAACACTAAAAGCGGTTAAAGGTTAAAAAGGCTAAATGCACAATACGCTAAATGCACAATAGGCTTTTTAGATGCATATTATGGTTATAATCAGATTAAAATGGATCCCTCATATTAGGAAAAATCTTCCTTCATTATAAACAGGGGGACTTACTGTTATAAAGTTATGCCTTTTGGCTTGAAAAATGCTGGAGCCACGTATCAAAGATTAGTGCCTAAAATGTTCCAAGAACATCTTAGAAAGACGATGGAAGTCTATATTGATGATATGTTGGTAAAATCAACACAAGCAGAAAACCATTTCCAGCATCTCTCTACTACTTTGGATATTTTACGCAGGTATAATATGAAGCTAAATCCAGAAAAAGGCGCTTTTGGAGTGCAATCAGGTAAATTTTGGGTTTCCTTGTATCGAACAGAGGAATAGAGGTAAATCCCACTCAAATTAAAGCTATAGAAGAAATACCTGATATTTTAACAAATAAAAAGGAAGTTCAAAGACTAACAGGGAGAATAGCAACTTTGGAAAGATTTCTTTCTAAATCTTCCGAAAAAAGTTTTAAATTCTTCTCACTTCTCAAAAAGTAGAATCAGTTCGAATGGACTGAAGAATGTCAGCAAGCCCTCAAGAATATGAAGATTTATATATCGAAATCACCGCTGCTTTCAAAGCCAAAAGAAGGGGAAATATTGTACATCTACTTGGTTGTTTCAGAAATTGTTGTAAGTGCAGTATTGGTAAGAGAAGAAAAAGGTAAGAAATCACCTATCTATTATGCATATAAAACTTTGCTAGATGCTGAGACTAGATATCCACGTCTGGAAAAGTTAGCCTTAGCTTTAATAATGGTATCTAGAAAATTACGACCATATTTTCAATGTCACCCAATCACCGTTGTGACTTCATATCCTTTAAGAAATATTCTGCATAAACAAGAATTGTCAGGAAGATTAGCCAAGTGGGCCATAGAATTAAGTGAGCATGAAATAATCTATCAGCCTAGGACTGCAATTAAGTCTCAAATACTAGCTGATTTTGTTGCTGACTTTAGTAATAGCATTAACCCTGAAGTAGAAAAGGAGTTACAACTTTTTAACGGTGCTAATTCAGGCCTATGGACCCTATTCACCGATGGCTCCTCAAATATAAAATGTACCGGCTTAGGCATAGTCTTAATATCACCTACGGGTGAAAAGACACGGCAAACTATCAAATGCTATCCTATAACTAACAATGATATAGAGTGCGAAGCTGATATTGCAGGTCTCAAACTCACGCGGGAGCTCTCAAGCGAGAAAATTGTGATCAACAGCGACTCCCAACTGGTAGTAAATCAGATACAGGGGACTTACATCGCCCGAGAGACTCGAATGCAACAGTATCTTGAAAAAGCACGAGAGCTCGTGACACAATTCAAAACATGGAAGGTAATGCAAATACCTAGAGAGGAAAATGCAGAAGCAGGTGCATTAGCTAACCTCGTAGCAGTCACAGAAGTAACAAACAAAGACAATGCAATTGTCGTCCAACTATTCCACTCAATAATCGACCAGGACTGGAATGAGGTAACTTTCAACAACTTAACCTGGCACTGGAGAAACGAAATTCTTATTTTTTTGCAGAGTGGAACTGTACCTGAAGATAGGAAAGTAGCTCAAGAACTTCGCCGCAAAATCTGCACGGTACTGCCTTATTCGCAACTGGCTTTATCGCAAGATGTTCGGAGGACCCCTAGCTAAATGCCTTGGACATAGCCAAACGGAATTTGTGATGAAAGAAGTCCATGAAGGACACTGTGGAAATTACTCAGGGGCGAGGTCCTTAGTGAAAACCCTAATCAAAGTTGGATACTATTGGCCTAAGATGGAAGAAGAAGCCGAGAACTTCGTAACCAAGTGCGACAGGTGCCAAAGGTTTGCCAAAAACATGCATCGACCAATGAAATTATTTCATCTAATAATATCCCCATTGCCTTTCCTGAAATGGAGGATGACATAATGGGACCTCTTCCCACAGCCAAAGGACAGGTACGGTTTTTGCTCATACTAACCAACTATTTTACAAAATGGGTAGAGGTAGAAGCATTCAAACAAGTGCGATAAAAGGAAGTTAAAAGTTTCTTATGGCGAAACATAACATGCCACTTTGGGATACCAAAGGAGATCGTGTGCGATAATGGCCCACAATTCATAGGCTCGCAAATCACAGAATTCTTCAAAACCTGGCAAATCAAGTGAATCACTTCAACACCATACCACCCCGTGGCTAATGGTCAAGCTGAGTCAACGAATAAGGTCATCATTAACAATCTAAAAAAGCGGCTGGATAAAGCCAAAGGAAACTGGCCTGATGAGTTACCGGCGGTACTATGGGTATACCGAACAACTTCAAAAATAGCCACGGGAGAAAATCCATTTGCACTTGTCTATGGCTCAGAACCCTTACCTGTGGAGATTGGCGAACCAAGCATAAGGTTCACAACAACCATGGAGGAAGAAAATGATGACGGATTAAGGACTAATCTGGACCTGCTTGAACCACGGAGAGAAGCAGCACTGATACGGATGGAAGCTCAAAAACAAATCATTGAGCGTTATTACAACCGTAAAGCCCATCTCAGGTACTTCAAGATTGGGGACTTCGTCCACAAAAAAGTCTTTCAATCAACGAAAGAAGCAGGTGCAGGAAAGCTAAATCCAAACTGGGAAGGACCCTACAAAATCCAAGGCATAGTTGGGAAGGGTGCCTATAAGTTGGAAGCTATGGACGGCAGAGTGCTACCAACAAGCTGGAACGCCATCCACCTAAAGAAGTATTTCTTCTAAGGAAAATAAATACCCCAGTTAGATATCACACGTTCGATTTTATTTTGAACATTTTAAAATTATACTAACTTTTTTAGATGATAGGTATAAAGCTAACCCATCACCAGATGATGATATTAGAATTGCAAAGACGATAGGAAATAACACAATTCACTGTCTAGGGTTACACTTTCTGATGGACGTTTTAAAGGGTTAAGAAGTCATCATCTAAAAAACTGTATACCTTTGAGTCCGGAATGTTTTTCCTTTCTAGGAAAAGGACCACAGGGAAGGAATAATCAAGTTCTCGAGATCTCATTCTTCAAAACTCAAACACTTTGGGGAATATACAGTATTGAAGGCTAAGACGAAGCAGAGAAGACTAACAGAAAGTCAGATGCTCGAGCCTGAAGACCCATCTAATGCAAAAATGCAAAAAATCTTCGAACATGTTCAGGTTGAAAGGCAAAATATTAGTCACGAAGAAGAAATGTACATCTTTATACTTATTCAAAGTTGTTGTAACAAAAACAGTTAGGGGTAAAGGATCATCAGCAGTGTACTCATTCAAACACTGTTATGATTAAAAACAGTTACAGAAATTTTGTACTCATACAAAAACTGTTATCAAATAAAACAGTTACGAACATTTCCCATGTACTTATTAGAAAATTGTTTCCAACAAAACAATTGCGGGTAGAAAACCCAAACTTTATAAAAACTGTTAGTAGTGAAAAAAAGTTGTTCCGTGGTATCAATATCGAAAAATTGTTACCTATGAAAAACAGTTACGATATACAGGTGTATATCAAATCTATTAAAAAATAGTTGCAACACGAGTTTAAGACGATAATCAAACACACGTAAAATGTCGTGGATGTGCAAACAAAAAAAACTTTCCCTGGAAACATCCTGAAACATGTGTAAAATTCCTATCACTCTATTGATTATCATGAAGTTGAGACGTCTTCTTCATGACAAACATAAAGGGACCTCTTTCATAAATGAAGACTACTACAAAAAGCCTCACAAACACCGTACCTACTATTAAAAGGTACGAGTGATTAAAGCATCCTCATGCAAAACTTCAGAGGTAAAAACAAAAACCTAGAAAAATAAAGCATGCAAAAGACTTAAAGGGTGAAATAGAAACTCAACGGAAAACAAAAGTCATACTAGCATTAATATATTAAAATAGCTAACCAAAAACTAAGTATTAACTTATACTTAGCCGTATAGAATTTTTATACATTGAGGTGCCCCTAAGTTGTCATTTGGGGACTTTAAAGAGATCCAAATTTACCCCCGACGGGACTGGGGGTGAACCAACTAAACTTATTCAGGAGAGAGGTTGAATTCACTAGCAGAACGAGTGGGAGCAACTAGGGATGAAGAGGAACGAGCAGCTGGAGTCTCACCATCAGGTGAAGAGAGGTTATGACCTTGTTGAGCCTTCTCCATGGCTTCCTTAGTTTTAGCCATTTCACCACTAAGGTCGAAACCCTCTTGACTCATTTCCGTCAATGTGTTAAGGCGAGAATTCATATACGCCCAGCTCACATCAACAACAGCCACCTCTTCAAGATCTTATAATCACTAGTCCATACTTGAAGCTCAGCTCTCAATTCGTCCTTCTCCGCTTCAGCAACTTCATGGGCGGCCCTTAACGGTACAATCGACTCCTCCAGAGTTTGAACATTATCCAAAGCCTTGCGAAGGTCCTCTTGAGTACAAGTGAGTGATTGCACGAGCTCGCCTGAGTATTCCTCCTTCTGCCCCAACAAGTTTTTCAAGTCGCTTATCTCCTCTGAGGCGCGGGACAACTTCTCAGCAAATGAGGACTCCAAAAAACTCTTGTCTTTATCAGCCTAACAGGAAGAACCCTTCTCTACTGCCAGTTCTGTCACCATGAGCCTTAATTGCCGCTTCAAGGTACTCTTTTCCTCTTCTAAGGCATCCATGTCAATCCTTAGGCTATCATACTGTTCTTTCCAATTATCAGCATCAGCCTGCAACTCTTTTGTCTCCTGATCCGTATTTGAGATCCTCTTCATAAGCTCCATGCCTATAAGACTAATCCACAAGAAATAAACCAATCAGATATGATAAATTTCATTTACGAAAATGAAAGAGGATAACCTGCATCATACCTCCAAAGAGGTATGCACTATTTCATTGGACCATGTAAGAGCACTATGGCTGGCAAGCTTGGCTTTCTCAGTGGGACCTATCAAAGGCTTGAGCCACACTTCGGGCTCACCCGTTTTCTTGAAAAGATTCCCCTCAGCTGGAACCTCTATTACCACCTGCCGTATCTCTCTGCTGGAAGACCCTACTTCCCTAGCGGAAGGCATGGAAGTAGGCAGAGATAAAGCATCAACGGGCACAGAGGGTTGAGGAGCTGGAGAAGCCACGAGCAAAGAAGTAGTCACGGAGGGTTGAAGAGTTGAGGAAGCCATGGGCAAAGCAACAGCAGAAGCCGTAATAGCCAAAGGAGCAGATGATATAGCTTCTCATAAAGAAGCAGAAAGACAACACCCAAAGGGACATCGTCAGGAGCAAGGTCAAGAACTTCATGGAACAGATAATCCACGAACTTAAGAATCGGGGAATGTGAAACATCTTCAAAGGTAGAGGGCTCAACCACATACACGGAAGGCAAGGTCATGGGTGTAAACTCATCATCTGAAACCACTCGCCTTCTCCGTGGCATGTGTACTGAAGAACCCTCTTCTTCTACGGAATGAGACTCACCAATATTCCTCTTCGAGGAATACAAACCAACAATAATCTCTTGGGCCTAAGACAAAGAAAACATCGGGATAGATAAAGCAGACACCCCACGAGCGGAGAACCCTATCAAAAGGGAAAAGGTTAAGTGACAAAGAAAGAAGAGACTCGAGTAAGGAAAGAAGCAAGAACAAAAGCTTCACTTACTGTGGGTCTTTACATGACAAACATATCTCCCAGCGAGGTACTTCCAAGATCTCTCTTCTAAAAGAGCAACGGACAACAATTTTTCTACCAAATCACGGATACCGGAGACATTCTAAACAGTATCCATGATTGCTGAGAGAATTCAATTATGACTGGGTGAATGGGAGGTCTAAACCATAGAGTAAAAGGGTACGTATAAACAAAAGAATATCCCGTCTTGTAAGACGTTATTCTTTGATTACTATTCGGAATGTAGACTGGGAAATCAGGCCTCCAAAAACACTCCCTACGAACAAGGAAAATCTAACCCTTTATTATGAGGGTTGGATACCTTTTGACACACTCAAGGGAAGACGATTGGTCTCAAAGAACTTGATTATATCTAGAAAAGACAAACTCAGTAGGAACAATTTCATCAACTCCAGGTTCAAGAAGGCATTCACCTCTACCTCTAGAAAAATACCGAGAAGCCCTAAACCTCTGAGAAATTAGAGACCTAGCGGAAGGAGGGGGAACTATCTAAGAAGAAGAGGATCCTCTCGAAGGAGTGGATCCAAGACTCCTAAGTCTACCACCCCTCCGACTCCTAGTCGAAGCTGAAGATGGTGTTTACAAAGGCAAGAAGAAAATTCATTACAAAATACAAAGTTAGAGAGTGTTTCGTGGAAGCAAAGAAAAGAAGAAAGGTATTTATACTTGAGGACAACCGTTAAACATGGAAAAACAGAAAACTAATAATGAAAAGTCATCATTGAAGATATCACTTTGGGACTGACACAGCCGCAAAAAGCCTTAAAAGGTGCCGAGTAAATTCAGAACCAATCCAAGAAGGACACGTGGTATGAGCATTAAATGGAAGTGACGAACAACGCCTATGGTTCAGAGAAGGATACAATGTTTCGAGGTAAAGCGGTGGCAAAATATTCCTTACATAAATGAGTATCCACTTACCATATATTAATCGATAAATATATGGTAAGTGGGGGGACTATCTGTATTGGTAAAAAAAGAGTTTCACATGTAAGCGTGCTCTTGACAACTCAGCCAGTTATGTGGACACAGGAGAACGCGACAACTGGATGTGATTCTTTGAAGAGGTACGGTACAAAGAGGCACGATTCAATAAACTCTCGTGCTCATCAGCCACGGGAAACTCAACCTGATCAAGATAGGGAAGAGACACGGCAAAAATGAATCTGGAGAAAGCCACGGGTAGATTCAAGAACCCACAATTGATTACTCGTATGTCATGACCGTAACCCAATTACCTTTATCCTTTGTAACGCCCCATTAATTTCATAATTAGTCATTAATGGTCAATCATAGCAAGATTTGTGTGTTATATCAAGGAATCTCCTATATAAGGGAGGGGAATACAGCTTGTAAAGGCATCTGATTCTCGAGTACAATCTATTTCGCTTTTCTATATTTATGCAACATTGTCTATTATTTGTTTTTCACTATTTGATTGATTATCAGTAACCCGTGTTCATCCTAGAAATAGCTTTTGTCAAAGGATCTAATTCTTTGGTTAAACAAATTTACATTCCACGGGCGGAGTGTGATTTCCCCCACTCTCATGGGAGCGGGCCGTACGCCACGGCGGATTAAAAGATGCACTAATGGTTCGGGCCGCTCGACCCTCGGCAGTGCATAAATATGATTATTTTATGGTAAGTATTTTCACTTATGTTTTGGGCCGTTCGACCCTCGGCAGTGCACATATATGATTATTTTTATGGCTCAAGCCGGTTTTCCTTACCCCGCATGTGCATGATAAATTGTTATTGAATTCATGGATATTGATTTGACATATATTTCGCGGAAGATGAAGTAGTAATTGCTTATTTACTTCCAATATTTACATGGATTTCAGTGCCTTACATATTTGCTGCTTCACTACCTTTACATGCCTACCGTTTTCATCTTATTCTTTTAAATTATATTGGTGGACCTTAGTGAATTTCAAGTCGACCTCTCGTCACTACTTCTTCGAGATTAGACGGGATACTCACAGGGTACATATTTATTTATGTACTCATGCTACGCTTCTGTACTTAATTGTATAGGTTCTGAGTCTGGCGCATCTGGTTGTCAGACCGTAGCTTGATTCAGATTATAGTCGGACCTGACTTCACGGTGGGACTATATATTATATCTTTTTTTTATTCTGTTAGTATGCCCGAAGGACTTGTGACACTAGTTCCTGGCACACACGTGGTAGTTATTATGAATTACGGGTATGTATATATATATTGGCTCACGCCTCCTTATGACCACTTTTGATTAAAACTGGCTAATTATCTTTTTCGATTTATGTTTTAAGCTTTATAAAATCTGTATATGTTGAAATGTTTAATCAAATAAGAAAGAACCCTTAGTAAATTGAGTGTTGGCTTGCCCGACCCCGCTGTTGGGTGCCATCACGACCTGAGTTAGGATTTTGGGTCGTGACACCACCCTCGAGGACGAAATGGCCAAAAAGTTCAAGGCGGGAAGGGAACAATGTTATACCATGATGGCACAGTTTGAGGAAGACTTGAAAAAGTTGCAAGAACGAAATCATAAGGACACCCAGGTTTTAGAGGCTAGATCCCAACAGATCGGGCGCTTACTCCATGAAAAGGGTATCATCAGAAAAAGGGTCAGAGAAATTGATGATTATGTTGTGACAAATTTCCAAGAGTGTGAAGATACAGCCCGGACTACCTTCTTTGCAACGGTAATGATTTTCATCCACATGATAATGGATGACCTATACCGCCTCCAGCAAGACATGGCACACAGGCCCATGGCGAGACCGAATGATGTCCCACGTGCTCCTGGAGCAGTAGAAGCACTTCAGTATTCTTGATGTGCTTTTCGAGTCTGAATTTCATATCTCTGTTGCAGTCTTGTTTGAATCTACTTGTAGTTTTTAAATCTTCAAGAAAGTATGACAGAGTCTTTTGTAGTTTTAAATTTCCAAGAACGTATGTTAGAGTCTTTTGTAACGAATGAAACTGGAAGTTTTATCTAATGAATGAAAAAATTGAAAATCGTAATGTTTATTTCCTTTTGTATTTATTCCTTGAATTACGTAATGATCTTATTCATGTGGCATCATGATACGTAGGCAATCGACATAGGATTCAATCATATCCCTCATTGAAAAGAATAAAAGAACAAATAAAAATAAAGAAATGAGAGAGAATATTAAAGCCGCGATGAAAAACTCTACCGATAAAAAATATTTAGAAAGCATTTAACTTCCTAGGTGCATCTCATACCCCCAACGTGTGATTCCATATGTGCTAAATGCCTCAATCTAACGTTTTATGGTTCACTCTTAAAGGTGTTGTTTTTAGGGGGTTGGTTTTCGCGGTAATCTGGCTTCACACCCATACTTCACCAGATCAAAAGGCAGTGTCCAAATGACATTTGAAAGTCACTTGCCAATCATCAACTCCTCCGATGGGACGCCTGGTCTAATGGTAGGGAACCACCCAGCACCATCCCTGGTTTTCCCGAGTTCGTTCCTAGAACAGGCGGAACCTCTAGCATACCTATCAATTACCTAGCTACCCCATTCGGGTACCCCACTATGTCAGCTCATTTCACCGGAATGCCTTCTGAGGTCCACCCCCAGGCACTATTTTCCTGTGTATCCTCCAACATTTTTACCGCACCGCCTACCTCTGCCACGGCACCGCCAACAGTAGATGGACCAAACATCGAGCCGTCGGCCTTTACCTTTAAAACAGCGTCGTTCCATCTGGATGCAACTCATGTTACTCCAAACTTACACCCTCAGCAACCTCAGCATGAAGCCACCGTGGGACAAGACAAAAGAAACCCCGAGCAGGAAGAGATGGCTTGAAAAATGAAAAGCATTGAGCAGAGTCTCAAAAACATACAGGGATTAAGTGGTCAGAAAAGTGTTTCTTATGCCGACTTGTGCATATTCCCACATGTTCACCTGCCTATCGGGTTTAAAACCCCCAAGTTTGAGAAATATGATGGACACGGTGATCCCATTGCCCTTCTAAAAAGATAATGCAACCAGTTGAAGGGAGCAGACGGGAAGGAAGAGCTTTTAATGGCATACTTCGGGGAGAGCTTGACCAGGATTGCGTCTGAGTGGTACATGGGCCAAGATATATCCCATTGGCATATATGGGATGACCTGGCCCGGAACATTGTTAGACAATCTCAATACAATGTAGACATAGCACCAGACAGGAATTCTTTGTCCAACCTCTAGAAAAAATCACCCGAAAGCTTCAAAGAATACGGTATTAAGTGGCGTGAGCAAGCTGGCAGAGTAAAACCTAGGATGGACGAGACAGAAATGGTTAGCATTTTCTTACAAGTTCAAGAGGCCGACCACTTCCAGAATATGATGTCCGCCATGAGCAAGCCATTTGCAGAAGCGATAAAAATCGGAGAGATTGTTGAAAACAGTCTGAAAACCGGTCGCATTCTAAGGAAATCCGCCATAAGGGAAACTTCCCAGGCAATCAAGTCATTTCTACCCCCACCAAGATGCGGCGTATGCCGTAATTCCTCAACCTTATCAAATAATAA
>ML453698.1:1107-17779 GCA_005239535.1 Nicotiana rustica
TTGACCAAAGTCAACTTTATTCAATTAATTATCATAAATTCAACTACTTAACACATTTCCACATAAAGGCTTCCCGGCTACGTGCCCAGGCTGCGCACGCACATCGAGGTGAGATTAACAGAGGCTTTCGGGTCCTCGAAGCACATATTTAACCAAATTTACATTGGATGACCTTTTGGGTCATTACATTAATTTATTGATGTTTAAACCTTATTAACTGGTTAATTGATTTTGCACACCTTATTTGTGAACTCTTGATTTTTCTACATTATTTGTTTACTCTAATGAATGTTATATAATCCATTCACGATTCTGATTTTGAAAGACACAAACCTACGCTTACAAGTACACACTAGGGGCTTGTCTTCTAACCTTTTACAAACTTTTTCTTTGAGAAAGGTTCTGCTGTGAGAGTTGTCCGGGGTCCTTGAGGCCCTTGGGAACTTTGACACACTAGAAGCCCATTTTGTGTATTATGGACAGACTACCTATGTACCTCATATTTGCTTTTCTTGTAGGCCTAATTTCCAGGTTGATATTGGGCCTACTAAGGCTCTACATAGTGCAATGGATTATCTTATGTAATTCATTCATATTGGTCTGTAATAATAATCCTTGTAAAAACAGATATGGGGTTATTAGTATAAGTTGAGGAGGAATTTTTATATATCTTTGTTTACATTAGGGTAGAAATCTTTTCTATATGTTGTTGTGGTGATTCCTTATGTGCATACCACTAGAAATTATGCCTATAGGATCTTGTCACACTGTTTGTAATCCGAAGTTTCATACTTTGCATCCTAGAAATCCTTCTTATAGGTTGTTTTGTCAATTCTATATCAAGAATCCATGTTCTATGCATATTTTCAATTTCAGTGTGCATTTGAAATCATGTATATATGATCTTCCTTGTGTAAATTAATGAACTTACTTGACAGTTTGTTAACTTCTCTGCCCACTTAGATATCATGCCTATCGGAAATATATAAAAAATCAGTTCCTGCAACTTAGATATCATGCCTTTAGGGAATATATAAAAAATCAATTTCTGCAACTTAGATATCATGCCTATAAGGAATATATAAAAATCAGTTCCTGCAATTTAGATATCATGCCTATAGTGAATATATAAAATCAGTTTCTGCAAGTTATATATCATGTATATAGGAAATAATACTTGTAATCAGTTTCAGCACTTAGAAATCATGCTTATACGAGTTAATTGATTCTGTAAAAATAAAAATCATGCTTATAGGATCTAAAAGATAAAATCTGCCTGTTAAGATCAGTAACCTGTTTATAAACTGTGGTCTCTAATTAACAGTTTAGATACCATGTCTATAGGATTATGCCACGGTCATTACTTAGGCAAGCATGTAGGGTAATTAAGAATTCTGGGTCTAAAAACTGTGATTTCTTACTGCTTGAAACGTATCCCGATTCCACAGTATTAACAAACATCAGTCGGCAAAATGATAGGTATCGTTGCTCACTTTAATAAAGCTGTTATATATTTTGTTTATGCTCATCTAGATACCCTGCCTATAGGACCCTAAATCATCAAAGTTGTTTTGTTGAATTGCGTGCATTTGTTGTCTATTTGTTGAGGTTAACATGAGCCCGTTTTGTTTCTCCTTATGTGATAGTCCCATCAAAACTTTTGTTTATCGCTTAGCTTTCTTATTTTTAATCAATATAGGCGAGTCTAGAACTATCCAAAATAGAGGTCCTAAACACATCCAGGACCATTGGTAAGGGACGGGTAGTGCACGCATAAGGTACGCACTAGAAGCTATTAGAACACTTAGGTAATAACTGAAAGATAGTAATTGGATAGTAAAAGAGATAATGACTTGTGCGCTAATGCTATGTGTAACACCCCAATTTGGGGAAAGTTACCAAGTATTTCTTCGAAATGATCCTATAGGCTAAAAAACCTAGGACCCCTTTAATTCCTTTTACAAAGTAATATCTATTTGTTTTAAATTGTTTAACTTTACTTTAAAGACTAATTCGCTTAATTGAGTTTGGCCGGGACCCACCATTGTGGAACTCGAGGGGTGCCTAATACCTTCCCCTCAAGGTAATTTTGAGCCCTTACCCAATCTCATGTCATGTAAACTAGTTTCATGAGTTATTTTCTTTAGGTGTCCTAACACACCTTAATTCGTTAGGTGGAGACTCTTAAAATCCCATACTCCATCCCAAAAGGAAGGGAGTTGTCCCAAAAATGTCGAAACCCGAACTCCGCGAGGAAAAAGGGGGCACGACATGTACCCTTCCCTAAATAGAAATCCTATACGAATAACATAGTCTCTAATACCACCAACTATCTTCAGATCTATATCCACCTCGTGACCCTACCACGATTGTGACGATTAGGAAACTAATCAAACCTTCTTAAGATCGTACTTATCAACCAGATGTTAGAACCCACTGCACCTCCATGTGCACAACTGAATGTTCTCTCAATATTTTCGCATCTTCGATTTGGACGACACATGGTAACAATGGTTGAGTAGCCCTGAATCCCTTATAACCCCTATGTAGTATCACAAACCATTGGCGCATAGTTGATACCGAGATTTCATACACGAGTGGATGCAAATGAACATAAGATATATGCTTCAAGCTAAATAAATGCCGCATGACAAGGAATTAAAGAAGTGGAAATTTTCAAACTAGCCACTGTTCATCAATTGCATGAATGTTGTTGAGGCATTGGTCAGCCCAAATGACATAACCAGAAATTCATAATGACCGTATCTGGTCCTGAAAGCCGTCTTCGGAATATCAGAATCCCGAATTTTTAACTGATGATACCCCGACCTCAAGTCGATCTTGGAGAATACCTTAGCGACCTGAAGCTGATCAAATAAGTCATCAATACGAGGCAAAGGATAACGGTTCTTCACTGTAACCTTATTCAACTGTATATAGTCAATACACATGCGCATCGAACCATCCTTCTTTTTCACTAACAACACCGACGCACCCCATGGCGACACAGTAGGCCGAATGAACCCCTTATCTAAGAGTTTCTGAAGCTGCTCTTTTAATTCTTTCAACTCTGCTGGTGCCATACGGTAAGGTGCAATAGAGATAGGCTGAGTGTTCGACACCAAGTCAATACCAAAATCAATATCCCTGTCAGGTGGCATGCCTGGCAGGTCTGCAGGAAATACATCCAGGAAGGCACGGACTACAGGGACAGAATCAATAGATGGGGTCACACCACTAAGGTCCCTCACAAGCGCAAGATAAGATCCACACCCTTTTCCAATCATACACTGAGCCTTTAAATAAGAAATCACTCTCCTAGGCACATGCTCTACAGACCCTCTCCACTCAACTCTCGGAACTCCGGACAGAATTAAGGTCACGGTCTTAGCATGATAATCAAGAATCTCATGACATGGGTATAACAAATCCATGGCCCGAATTACATCAAAATCGACCATACTAAGTAACATCAGGTCCACTCGGGTCTCCAGACCCCCAATAGATATAAGACATGACCGGTACACACGGTCCACAACAATAGTATCACCCACCGGAGTCAAAACATGAACAGAAGTAACTAGAGACTCACGGGGAATATTCAGGAAATGAGAAAAATAGGATGAAACATAAGAGTACATGGAACCAGGGTCAAATAAAGCCAAAGCATTAGTGTGACAAACTGAGATAGTACCTGTAATCACTGCATCTGAAGCCATAACATCAGGCCTAGCCGAAAGTGCATAAATACGTGGCTGGCCTCCACTTGCTCGACCTCCCCCTCTAGGACGGCCTTTAGCTGGCTGACCACCACCCCAGGCTGCCTTGGTAGGTGGTGATATGACTGGGGCTGAAGCCAATGGCTGAACCCTCTGCTGGGATGAACTACCAAAATCACGGGGACATTGCCTCTACCCATGTCTGAGCTCTCAACACTCGTAAGAATTACCTATAGCTGGGGAAAACGAACGAGAACCTCTACCCCTATAATAACCACCATACGAACCATGTGTAGAAGAGCCTTGATAGGATGAGGCTCGGGCGGAGCTCTGAGATGGAAGGGCACTAAAAGATGAACGTCCCTAATGAGCATTGTGAGGATCCTACCCCGATGATACACCACTGTACGCTAGGCGAACTGACTGTGGAGGTCTAAATGAACGACCTCTGATAGGCTGAAATTGCCCTCTGGAAGGGGCACCACTGAAATTACCTGATCCCCGAGGCCTCTTGACCTCTCTTTCCTCACGATCCTGCCTAGGAACTGACTCAATATCCCGAGCAATATCAACAACTTGCTCAAATATGACTCCAGACACCCTCTCTGTGGTAATCAAAATCCGAAGCTGATACAAGAGACCATCTACAAGCCTCCTAATCCTCTCCTTATCAGTAGGGACAATCTCAAAAGCATGTCTGGCTAACTCAGAAAACCTTATCTCGTACTGGGTAACTGACAACTCTCCCTGGCGCAACTGCTCAAACTGTCTGCGATGCTCCTCGCTGTGGGACTGAGGAACATACTTTTCCAAAAAGATCGTGGAGAACTGCTACAAAATGAGTGGTGCTAAACAAACCGGCCTACACCTCTCGAATGATTCCCACCAAGTAAAAGCAGCACCCGCAAACTGGAATGTAACAAACGAGACCCCACTGGTCTCTAAAATACCCGCAGTACGTAGTATCCTATGGCATTTATCCAGAAAACCTTGGGCATCCTCACCCTCTGTACCGCTGAAGGTCGGAGGCTTAAGTCTGCTGAACCTCTCCAACCTGCGCTGCTCATCCTCAGGCATAGCGGGGACCACAAAATCTTGAGTTGGAGCAACCAGCTGAACTGTGGCTGCTCCTCGTGCCTGAATACTCCGTACAACCTACTCAGGTGTCCGGGCGGCCGGAGTCTGATTGCCTCCCCCGGTCTGAGCTGCATTGGCAGTAGTGGACATAGCAACTGTCTGAGCTAAACTGGAACACACCGTCAATATCTGAGCCAGGGTCTCCAGAAGACTCGGAATCACAAGAGGCACTGCCGGTGCCTGAGCCTGTTCCGATGGACCTCCATCGGCGGGAACCTAATTCTGAACGATAGGGGGATCCTGGGGTACTACCCCAGCTGCTGCCTGTGCTGGTCCCCTACCTCTACCACGGTCTCGACCCCTTGTGGGTCTGGCTGGTGTCTGGTCACCCTAATCAGTATTGTGTGTCCTCACCATATGTGAGAGAATGAAACAACGTAATTTTAGATTTCTCGAATCAATAAATGGCACGATAGAGCTCAAGAAAAATGGAGATGTTTCCTAAAAGTTCCGCAGCCTCTCGAAGATAAGTACAGACGTCTCCGTACCGCTCCGCAAGACTCTACTAAACCTTCTCATGACCGTTGAGTCTTATGCAACCTAGAGCTCTGATACCAACTTGTCACGACCCCAAATCCTAATAGGCCATGATGGCGCCAAACGTTGAACTAGTCTAGCCAATCATCAATTTACTATGCATTTGTTCGATTATAACAGTTCATAATATAACAATAAACATTAGTCATAATAAAGAAATAAATTATATAATTCTAGCGCCCCCAACCATGAACTAAACAACTCTAAACAACCTCCCAGAACTGGAGTCAATAGTCATGAGCATCTAAGGATGAATAAGCCTAACTCTGCTAAAACTATAATATATGTCTCTTACTCAATTGCTAAAAACATAATAAGGAGGGGAAGTAGAGAAGCTGAGGACGCTGGATAGCTACCTCGAAATCCCGTGAAATCCGCTAACGAACAAGCAAATATGCTACTGCTCCAGACCGCCACCTAAATCTGTGCACAGAGGCACAGTGAGTCTTTATGAGTACGCCAACTCAGTTGTAATGAAAAGAAATCACAGTCTGAGAAATATAAAGCACACAAACAGATACACCATTTCACAAAAACCAGTAAAACATCAAGTCCCCAAATAGTATTCAGAAATTTCATAAGTTAAAAAACCAGTTCCAAAATCCTTTGAGAATAGGTAAATATCAATATATCTCAGTGAAATCCTCAGTAAAACTCAGTTTGAAAACGAAGTAAATCATAGTTCAAAAACATAGTAAAATCATCATGAAACTGCCCCTCAGGCCAAAATCATTTCTCGGAACAGATGCCCTCAAGCATTCCCTCAATGACTCAGTATAAATCATCACTCAGTATCAGCCCCGTGGGCAATCATCATCACTCAATCGGTACCGGCGCTCACTGGGGGTGTGTACATACTCTGGAGGGGCTCCTACAGCCCAAGCGCAATAATAACATAAGGCATGGAAGCCTTCTCACCTCTCTCATAAGGCCTGGAAGACTTCTTACCTCTCTCATAAGGCCTGGAATCCTCCTCACAATATAGGCCTGAAGCCTCACTCAGTTAGACACTCTCAATTTTCCCTTAGGCCATAAAACTACCGGGTTCTCGACCCAAAACAGCGTTTCATTTTTCAATAAATAGCATCAAAATACTCTGAATGTAAAAACAATTTATCAGGAAAAGACTGAGTGTAAAATCATAACATATAAGTGAGGAAAATATATTAAGAACAACCCTCAAGGGGTGAACAGATCGGTACTAGGCCCCAAACATGGCTTACAGCCCAAAACATATCATAATATGTAAATACTAATTAAGCATAAGCTTAAAAATCGGTTTCGCAACTCAATAGTTTCCTAAGTAGGGAATATATTTCCCAAGCTTCAATCTTTGTATTCCAAAACCCGTGAAGGGTGCATAGTCCGGGGTTTCATACCCTCAGGACAGGATTTCAAGACATTACTTACCTCAAAACTAGCCCGGAATTATTCCGCAATGCGCTTGCCTATCGAATAAACCTCCGAAGGCTCCAAATCTACCAAGTTCAGATTTTTATCATCAATATGTGCTTAAGGAACAATTTCCAATCGAAAGATATCAAATTGAACTCAAAAATCCGACACCGGTCAAAACCCGGCCCCCGAGCCTGCATCCCGAAACTCAGAAATTTTTATACAAAAGTGTTCTTCGTCCTCTCACGAGTATGTACATATAAAGAACACCAAAATCGGAGTTTGTTTGAGCCCTCAAATTGACCCCTAAAGGTCTCTTAATCTCAAGCCCTTAAATCCAATTTTTCTACTGATTTTCCATGAATTTACACTGGTTTTATGCTTTATAATCACCCATAATCGAGTTTTAATGACTAGAACACTTACCTCAATGAAGAACAAGAATTTTTCTCTTCAAAGTCGCCCCCAAGAGCTCTTTTCCGTACAACAATGGTGTAAAAAGGGGTCTATGTCGTGGGTGAAATATTTAAATACTGCTCAGGTCAATACTCTATGCGTTTCGCGGTCAACGGGCTGCGTTCGCGTTGACCACTGTACCTTGCCCTCCGCGATCGCGCTCTAGGAACCACGTTCACACTGCCTTACCCAGGTTAGCCATCGCGTTCGCACCCCCAGGTCCGCGTTCGCATAGTGCAATGGACCTGGGACCCCCTCTGATGGTCTTACTCTTCTCGATCGCACTTCCCTAACCGTGATCGCACAACTTTGCTCCCCCTCTACTCCGCGATCGTAGACTAACCTTCGTGATCGCACAGAAAAAAATGTGCCTGCCCCCAATTAACTCTCTGCGATCACATCAATTCCCTCGCGATCGTAGTGAAGGAATTACTGCTGTGCAAAAACCAGAAAACCAGCAACTTCCTCAAGTCCAAATGAGTCCGTTAATCACCCGAAATCAATCCCGAGCCCCTCGGGACCCCAACCAAACTTACCAACACGCATTCAAACCTATTTGCACTCTCCAAACACCAAAACTAACATCAAAACACCAAATTCACATCGGATTCAAGCCTAAGAACTTTGATATTTCTAAAATCCACCAATGATGCCGAAACTATCCAAATCAACTCCGATTGACATGAAATTTTGCAGACATGTCCAAAATGACATTATGAACCTGCTCCACATGTCCGAATTCCATTCCGACCCCGATAGCCTATTTTCCACTGCCGACCGGAATCGCCAAAAACTAACTTTCGCCAATTCAAGCCTTATTCTACAGCGGACATCACAAAATTATTTTGAACATACTCCTAAGTCCCAAATCACCTAACGAAGATATTCGAACCATGAAATTCGCATTCCGAGGTGGTTTACCAATAAGTCAACTCTTAGTTGACTTTTCCCATTTTAAGGCTAATTTTAAAGGCTAATTGACTGAACTCTCACTACAACCATTCAATTTCAAGACTATCAACTCTAATACATCAAATACAGTATAACCAAATCTATAACAAGTCAATAAAAATAATTAAAATGCAGTTTTTTTGTAACGACGGACTGGGTCGTTACAAAAATTCCTTTATGAAGTGATGGTAGTTACCTGGCAAACACAAAAAGCTCTTGATCTCTATAGCAGTAGAAAGTTTGGGCCAACTCTGAACTGCCGCAGTCCTCTTTGAGTCCACCTTGAGCCCATCACTAGATACCGCATGATCCATGAATTCCATGAGTCTAACCAAAACTCATACTTGGAGAACATAACATATTGCTTCTTCTCTTTCAATGTCTGGAGCACAATCCACAAATCTTGGTCATGCTCCTCCCTAGTATGGGAATACACCAATATATTATCAATGAACACAATGACAAACGAATCCAAATAAGGCTAGAACACACTATTCATCAAGTGCGAGAAAGTTCTTGGGGCGTTAGTCAACCGAAATGACATCACCAAAAATTCATAATGCCCATAACGAGTACAGAAAACATTCTTAGGGATACCCGAAGTCCTAATCATAAAATAGTGATACACCTCTCTCAAGTCAATTTTCCAAAACACCCTAGCACCCTAAAGCCGATGAAATAAGTCATCAATGCACGAAAGTGGATACTTGTTCTTAATTGTGACCTTGCAACTGTCAATAGTGAATATACATTCCATAGACCCATCTTTCTTCTTAACAAACAATACCATCACACCACATGGTGAAAACTAGGCCTAATGATCTCCTTATTTGTGATGACCCAAAGGGTCATCTTATGAATTAAAACACTATTCTAGGCTCATTAGCCTTAAAAAGACTAATTTAATTACCTTGATTTGCGTGCACATACCAGGCGTGAATCCGGAAAGCTTTTTATGTAAATATATGAGAAATAATAAATTTTGGAATTTAAAATTTGGTTTTAGTTGACTTTGGTCAAAATTTTGAGTAAACAGACCCGAATCCGTGTTTCGACTGTCCCGGGAGGTCTGTAGTAAAATATGAGACTTGGGCGTATGCCCGGAACTGAATACCGAGGTCCCTAGCTTCAGAAATAAAATTTTAAAGAAAATAGTTTTGTTGGCTTTTTAATGAAATAATGAAATAAATTAATGTTTGAAACCATTAGTATAGGGCCCGTATTTTGTTTCCAGAGCCCGGTAAAGGTTTTTATGAAATTATGTACTATCTATGAAGTTGGGTGAGAATCGGAGTTGATTTGACGTGATTCGGACGTCCAGTTGAGAAATAGTGAAACTTAAGTGTTCTTGAGAAAAATCATGAGTTTTGAGGTTAAATTAATAGTTTTAGATGTTATTTTCGTGATTTGATCGCACGAGAAAGTCCGTATGATATTTTTAGTCTTGTGTGCATGTTTGGTTTAGAGCCCCGAGGGCTCGGTGAGTTTCGTGTACGTTTCGGGGTGTTTTGAACTAGTTAAAGTCTACTGTAAAATCTGTTTCTGGTGCCCAGTGGTTTTGTGCTTCGCGATCGCAAATCTTCTCTTGCGATCGCGTAGTGTAAAATTACTGGGGGTTATTTTTGTTCCCCGTGAATGCGAACGCGATGGGTAACCCCTCGCGAACGCATGCTGGCCTATGTTAACGTGGTGGGTTAATGGACCTGGGGGAGTGAAGCCTGTTTATTCTATGCAAACGCGTCCGTTGGGCCGCGAATGCGGTAGCCCATTGAGATGAAGCTTCGCGAACGTGTCCGTATCACTGCGAAAGCGAAGGTCATTTGGGCCTGACTCTACGCGAACGGGGCAGGCCCATCGCGAACGCGATGAAGGCTTGCCCAGCAATATATAATAGATTTTAAAAACGGGCAGAACCTATTTTCTCCATATTTTCAAACTACAAAGACCTAGAGGCGATTTTCTTCACACAAGTTCATCCCCAAAGTGTTGGTAAAAAATCCTAAACTCTTCTCTTTCAATTACCCAATGTTTTTCATCACTTTTCAATCAAAAATTAAGAGTTTGCATGGTGGAAATTGGGGGTTTGGGTAGAATTAGGGAACTTTATAAAAATATAATTTTAACCTCGAATTGGGGTCCGATTTCGAAACTAATTGCATATTCGGGATGGGGGGTAAATGGGTAAACGCAGTTTGGTCTGAACCCTGAGTTTGGACCAAGCGGGCCCGGGGTCGATTTTTATCTTTTTTTTTTGAAAACCTAGGAAAACTAAACTTTTCGGTAAAGTTAGTTCCTTTAGCATAAATTAATAATATTGAACTAATTATGATTAGATTTGAGCGGGTTAGAGGCAAATTCTAAATGAAAAGCGGTAATTGAGCAGTGAGTGGCCTGCGAATTTGAGGTAAGTGCTTGGTTTAACCTTAACTTGAGGGAATAGGATCCCCAACTTAAATGCTATGTGAATTTGCATGTATTTGGTGTATAGGTGAGGTGACGAGTATCTATGCACCACCAAACTATTTGTTGAACATGATCCCTTCCCCGTTTCAAATTTAATTGATCCCTGGCATAATTGTTTTATGATCATTGATGTACATGCCTACTTGGTTTCGTTAACTTGTTGTTAAGTATTGTTTCAAGTATTTTGGAAGTGTTGGTTGTTCCTTTGGCTTCATTGTGATACATAGAAGGGTGAGCTATTTGACGGTGTTTTAATATATATATATATATATATATATATTCCGGTTGGTTTATTTGTGAAAGGATAAATGATGAAGTTATGAGTAGTACATTTAACTGTTTACCATTGCTAAGACAAAGATTTTGTGAAAGGCTTTGACCTGAATTGTGAAATCTTTTATAAATAAAGTGATGTGATTGTCTGGTGGGAGTGGGTTGCTCGCTGCAACAAGGACTGATAAGGGTGGACAGGTGGGATCGGGTTGCATGCGGCAACAAGAGAAATAAGGGTGATATATATATATAGGCACGAGCAATAAGGGTGGACAAGTGGGAGCGGGTTGCGCGCCGCAACAAGGAGCAATAAGGGAGGACATTTATATTTTTTTGATTTTAAACACAAAGATTTGAAAACTTAATGTTTTACTCTACCTTTTCTCATATTATGCACGATTATTTTAAAGTGAAGTTTGGGAATTTGGAAACTTATGTAAGAAGTGGTTATAGTTGAGTTATTTTATTTATTGCTACAGATTATTGTTTTGTTTTGTTTAGAAATTTCCTTCTTGATATATAATACATTGTTGATAGGTTATGTTATAAATGCCCCGCCATAGCCTCGTCACTAATTCGTCGAGGTTAGGTTCGACACTTACTCAGTACATGGGGTCGGTTGTACCGATACTACACTCTGCACTTCTTGTGCAGATCCAGGTACCGGCCAGAGTTAGGAGATAGTAGTAGCTAACATCATCTACTTTGAGACACGAGGTAGATCTGCTGGTGTTCACATATTCCTGGAGTCTTCCCTTTATTACTTAGACAATGTTTTATTTCTTTCAAAACAGATACATATTTCTTTCAGTCCATTATTTGTAGTATTCTTTAGTATTTCGTGAGTTGTGACTCAGACCCTGGGTAGCTATATATATTAGTATTAGTTCGTGGTTCGTTCCTTATTCCGAGTACTTAAATTTTGATATTATTTATGGGACAACATTATATTTCGCATCATTTTAAACTGCTTATTTTTGTTTAAATAAAATTTTAAAGGAAACGGTTAATTAATTTCTAACATTGGCTTGCCTAGCAAGTATGATGTTAGGCGACATCACGGTCCTGAGGGTTGGGAATTTGGGTCGTGACATTATCCAATAAATCTTGCAACTGTTCCTTCAAAAGGTTGCATGCCCAGAGCCAAATCAATTCTAAATGAATATCCTTATCGGGTGGCATACTCAAATGTCTGCTAGAAACAAATCCAGAAACTCCCTCACTATTGTAATTGACTCAGTCGTAGGTGTATTAGCACTAACATCTCTTGGAAAGGGTAACTACGCCAAGAATCTCTTCTCAACCATTCGTTGAGCTTTAAAGGATGAGATCACCCTACTAGGAGTGCAACCAAGATAACTCGTCTACTCCAACCTTGGTAACCACGGCAGGACAACTTTATTGTCTTAGCGTGACAATCAAGAATAACATGGTACGGAGATAACCAATCCGTACCCAATAACACATCAAAATCCACCATATAAAATAGTAAGACGTTTCCCCTTAATCTCAAAATCGCAAAGAGTGACCACACATGACAGATAAACTTGATAGCATAATAGAATAACCAATAGGTGTAGACACATGCACATGATCATCATGATAACTATGAGGCATATCCATATAATAGCCGAAATATGATGACACATATGAATAAGTTGAATTGGGATCAAACAATAACGAAGCATCCTTGCAGCACACAGAAACAATACTTGTAATCACTTTGTCAAAAGCAATAGCATTTGTCCTCTCTAGGAACGCATACCATTTGGACTGGTGTCGAGCCCCCCTTTTTTACTCGCGGAGTCCGGATTTTGACATTATTGGAACAACTCATTTCCTTTAGGGAAAGGGGTACAAGAAAGTGAAGAGTCACCACCTAACGAATTAAGGTGTGTTAGGGAACCTATTGCAAGTAACTCATGAAACCAATTTGCATTACCAAAGATTGGGTAAGGGCTTGAAATTACTTCGAGGGGATGGTGTTAGGCACCCCTCGAGGTCCACGATAGTGGGTCCCGGCCAAACTTAATTTCGTGAATTAGTCAATTAACATATAAGCAGTCTAAGCACACATATGCAAAAAGAATAAAGGACTTTTGACAGATAAGCAGTCTAAGCACACATATGTAAAAGGAATAAGGGAAGTCCTAGGTTTGTTAGCCTATAGGATCATATATGTACAATACTCGGTAATCCTCTTCAACTAGAGGGGCTACACGTGACATTAGCACACAGGTCATCATAACCTTTTACTACCCATTACCCTCCCCTTAGCGGTTATATAAGCGATTTTAATTAACAACCTCTAAGTGTGCTTTTACTCGTACCTTCCTTGTGGTCCTGGAGATGTTTAGGACCTCTAAACTTAGGCAGTGTTTGACCCTCCTAAGGTGTTTAAAAGGTAAAATCTAAGCAACAACAAATAACATATAAGACTGTCAAATAGGGAGGAAATTAAGGGGGATCATGTTTACCTCCACACATAAAAAATAAGTATCACGTCTCAAACAACAAATTTTAAAAAATTTCAGAAGGCCTTAGAACAAAATATCTAGGTGAGCATCACAAACACAGAATATGCAACATTATTTTTAAGCGAAGTGACAGATTCCTAATCAGTTTGCCTACTGATTTAGGACCTGTTAAACCTGGACAATTTCACCCAATATAAATAGAGCACAACTTCACACTTTTAAGACCATTAATTACCTAAGGATTGCTTAGGCGTGGGACTGTATGCAATCATAATTATGGGAACTAATTAGAACAACTTGAAGTTATTCAGTCATATAGGCATGCTGATCTAAGCGATTAATGTTACGAACATATGATTTCATGCATATTCATACTAGAACATGATACCTATGTGTTGGGGCTTTTTTAAATCTCTTGATAGACGGTTATTTATTTAAGCGATGTAGGTACGATTTAAAGTAAATGCAAGTAGAGTCCTAAGGCAGGATTTCTAATGCAGAAAGAGAGATGGTCATTTTATTAAGTAGTATTAGTAATAACTTAATGATAGGATTTCTAGGCGATTAAGACTTAGGCAGAATCAGAAATAAAATGAAGAACTATAACATATTTTCTAACATGCAGAAGCAGTAAACATGATTATCCTAAGGCAGGATATCTAATGAACAGATTTATGGCATGGTTTTTAATACAAATAGGCATAGCAAACCTATATGCATGATATCTATTGCATAATGTTAACCTAAAGCAGGATTTCTACCCGATTTCCCAAAAAATCATAAAGAACCCTCCCCTTTGTACTAATTACCCCAACATCTGTTTACAAAGATCATTATTACAGACCAAGAGTGAATGAATTACATAAATAAATGAAACTATACTATAGGGAGCCTGAATTAGGCCCAAAGTAAACCTGGGAATGCCTGGCCTTCAACACAGTCTCAGATGCCAAAAATCTCATAGCCAATAGTATGTCCTGGTGTGCCAGAGTTCCCTAAGGACCTCAGGGATCCCGGGCAGTGCTCACACAAGAACTTTTCTCAAATAGGGATTAATTATGTGCAGTGTGGAAGGGCCATCCCCAACGTGCCAGAGTTCGGAGGAATCTCATGGATTCCTAGGCAGTACACACACTAGAGGGGCAAAACCTAATAGTCTAAGAATAAAGTGATAGTGCTTGACATAGTTTTGAAATACTTAGTAAAAACAGTGTAGAGATAACCTTTAGGAGTGAAAAGATTTTCAAGAATGGAAACAATTTTAAAAGATTACTAAGAGTAGAAAACAGTCTTGAAATCAATTGAGAAGAGCCAGTATACAATCACACACTCTCAGAAAGCCCCAGAATTACAACAACTTAATAGGCAACTTTGCACACAGGGGGTGAAGGGGGTTGATAACACATAGAGTTCACATTAGGGGGAACATGAACTGGGGAGAAGGGAGGCATATAGACAACAAATGCATAGAACACTTAGGAGTCTTAGAGACTTAACAGGTTAGCCGTGATAATAGGCAGTTAAGACATAGAGCACGGATGTAGTAAAATCATGTTAAAGACAAGGGTGTATTGGACAGAATTAGACATACAATTATGGCCAATCGAATGCATTATGAGACTAAGTAACTAACACGATCACACAAGTTAAGGGGAGCAAGCAGGGACTTAAGTAAACATGTTGGGCAAGTATCAAATAACCAAGTGAAGTTTAGACATGCTGATTACACATCGAATCAAGAGAAGATAAAATTTAGACATGCTGAATAAAGTAGTAAACATGAAAACGAATTGAATGCATAGCCAATTGAACTAGTACATGAATGGAACACATGGAGTTTGAGTTTCAAAATTTAACTAGAGACATACCAGTTAAAGAAGAAAGTGCAGAATGTAAAGTAGGTGTAGTTCCAATGTCTAGCCTTGGCTTTCAGCCGGCTAGACCAATAGTCAAAAGTAGGAGAGAAAGAAGAGAGGGTTTGAGTGTGAGTGTATGTTCTTGAACTTAGTGTTTATGTGATGAGAGGTAAAACAAAAGTGTTTTTATAGTAGTTTAAGAGTAGAGCAAAATAAGGTAAAGGAAATCAGCATTCAACAATTAAGGAAATCACAAAATCCAATATCATAAGGATTTCATAATAGACTCCTTTAATTAAGGGCAATTAGCCAAACGGTAATAATAGGGATTTAATTAAGGCAAGAAGTTCAAATCAAATAAGGGAGTTCAGAATAGACTCCTTGATCAAACGGTAATAATCAGGGGTCTAATTAAGGAAAGAATCACAATCATACCATGAAAAGTAATTAGTAAGAATATACAATTATACAGGCAATCAAATGAGGCAGGGATGACCAATTAAGGTCATAAACAAGGAAACAAGACCAATTATGCACATGAATCTCTAACAGAGCAAATCAATCAGCCAAACTTTAAAAAATAACACTGATTTCTGGAAGAAAATATCAACTTCCACAAATAGAAAATAGACTAAGTAAAGACTTCACAGAAAAAATACAGAATTAGCCGAAAACACAGATTCTGGCCCTAATAGAGATTTATTAGGGCAAAATCACAAAATAATGTATTTGACAAAAAATGTGTAAGTCAAAAAATACAGAGTGAATTAATACGATTAGTAACACTGAAAGACTCAAAATCGAAGAAAAGGTTAGAAAATCAGAGTATCACATAAAATTACCTAGGGTTTGAGTATCTTTTACACAAATCAGTCAAGAAGATTAAAGGATAATCTATTAAACACAAAGACCTTTGAAAAATAATTTGTGATGAACCCTAGTTTAGGGAAAAGTCGGAATAATAATTTAAACTAGAAATTTCAGAGAAAAACATGTAATAGTGCTTGATTCATCTTAGATCTATACAGATCTGGAAATGATCGAAGGTAATAGACTAGGGTTTTTTCCAGAAAAGTAACAGAGATAAGAACATAGGTTTAGAAACCATATATTCGTAACAAAATAAAGAGAAATCTCTTACTCATAGTCGAGAAAACCTGAGACAGGCTAATAAGCAAGGTTTCAACCCAGAACTGCTTGGGGTTCCTTGAGATCCTCTCAAGGATCTAAAAAACCAAAGAACCATAGTGAGTAGGAGGCCAGGATAGTCCGAAGAAGACAAAGAGACATCACAGGACTGAGATATACGCCGGTGACGGCGCTTGAGAACTAGGGTTTAGTTGAGAGAGTTGAGAGAAGGGGGAAGGGGTAATGGCGGGTGAGAGGTGAGAAATAAGAGAGTTTGGGG
>ML453699.1:4077-15816 GCA_005239535.1 Nicotiana rustica
TATTGAGTAAAAGTTGCGTATTCTGATGAATTAATTGATACGTAAATTCCCTGTGGGATCGACTCTGGGCGTAATACCCCGGATTATATTTGCAACGCCCGCTTAGTCTTTTATTAGACATAGTTGAGCGTGATCAAGAATCAATGCATGCGCAACCAAATTCCCATAACGCAGTAAATACAATCCTCAGGTAGTGGTATAGATCTTTATAATCCTTCCTGGACTCACTTCTATACCGCCACAAATCACATGCATAACTTAACACACTGAAGGAACTGATCATTGCCAACATCATGTCAATTCAACTGTTGCTAACCGAATCAATTTCTTAAAATTTACTCTGAATTTTTTCCTTAGAAATAACAAGGCTCCACTCACAACATAACCAACTCAGTGCGTACTCATCCTGAGTGACCCCATTGTCTTAAACCCACAAACCATATCATAACCTCCTTGTGCGACACTCGCATCTTCAACTGGTACACTCATCTTGATAAATCCCTCCATAGATCCGAAGTCACCATCCCCCCATTCCTCCAATGCTGCACCATAGACCGCATATGACATGGAACACTCCAAACCCCTTTCATAACCCACTGCAAAAGCTCGTAATTTAATCACACTACGAGCTCGAAATCCTTAGGCACCGCACTTGACTTTTGAATTCACTAGGACTGTTGTTGAGAATCACCACTCTGACTTGGTCTCGAATATAATCAACTATATGGCTCTGCTAGCACATGAAAACCCTCTTAAAGAAACACACGGCTGAATCGTCTTCTTTGTAACTCCCCTCCTCTCACATCCAATCATCCTCAATGTAGTAGTCAATATTCCAAATTAGTTCGTAGACCTAGTCACTGTCTACCATGAATCCTGAATCACTCTAAATTTTTCCCAAGGCATGTATTCATCCTTCCACAGAACCCATATGCCACTCTCCCACTTTGGTCAAACTCCTTTAAGCAACTATTTGACTCCTGTTTCTCACACTTGGCCTTCAAGATGTTTACCCACCGTAAGACACCTCCCATATGTCATTCCTCATCCTTCGCTGCCCAGTTGTTGCCTTACATAAAAATCCATCTCCGTAGCGCTTGAACCAATAGATCGCCACCAACTTTAAACCTTCCTAAAGATCACCTTCCTTGAGCTATCAACATTAGAAACACCGACTCTATTTTGAAACCTCCACACACCGCCATCTCTGACAACCGCATCTCAGACACCATTTCCCAATACCCTCCCCTTAAGGAAAACTGAAGAAGGCCATAACATTGGTGAACCTTAACGTGTTCAACAAGGACAATGACACTACATCACAATTGAGAACTCTACCACGCTCGAGAATACCAAGCCTTGTTACTATATCAACCCAAACCTGAACATTCCTAGTTCGATTGCCTTTCCTCTTCCGGAAATAAAATACTGAATCTCTGAATCATGAACTGAGTAAAACCTCCCTTCAGGTTTTTCACGTCCTTGACGTCTGGACAAGCATCCTACCAGTCCACAGCCACTGTGCGGTGGCAGTGCACGAATCGTCATAACAATCAAGGCCAAATCTCAAAACCTTAGGTAGTACTGATACTAAGCTGGAACAACAGAACAACCTTCCGCAATGGCAACGACAATAGTCCAATCAAATATGCAGGGAGAAACATCCTGCACCACATCTGCAGTACCATTACAATTCCTCGATCCCCGATTTATAAATAGCACTTCACGTCGCATAAGATTGAATAGGAAAGAGATAAAGGCATAAGCCTCGAAGGAATCAAATCGCATGATGAGGAATCAAGAAGGGAAGTGCTTCTAACATCCCTATAGCCTCTCGAAGATAAGTACAGACCTCTTCGTACCGATCCGCAAGACTCTACTAGACTTGCTCATGACTCGTGCGACCTAAGTGAACCTAGCTCTGATACCAACTTATCACGACCCATTTTCTCCCTCCGTAAGTCGTCGTAACGGCACCTAGTCGCTACAACTACGTAAGTCTAATAATTTAGAAATAATAAAAATAAAGCAGCAATTAACAACTAAACTTCAATAGATACTATATACTGATAAAAATGTCGCTCGGCATGTACAAGAACACCAGCACTTGAGTATAAACAGTATTCCAAAAACCTTATAATCACGAGTCACAAGCTCTACGAAATTTTTCTAATTGTTATCTATACACAGTGTCTAAAGAAAATAAAGGAGGAAAAAAACATAAGGGATAGAGGAGAACTCCGAGCATCTGCGGATGCGGGCAGATGTACCTTGAAGTCTCTAGTAAGCTGCAACGAATGCACTAACGATGAGGTGGGTAAGATGAACTTGAATCTGCACACGAAAAACATATCCAGGAAAGGGTGTGAGTACACCACAACGGTACCTAGTATGTGCCAAGCCTAACCTCGGTCGAGTAGTGACGAGGTTAGGTCAGGGCCCTACTTGAATATATATATATAAGGCAAAGAAAAAAATAAAATATCACAGTAGATAAGACTGAAATGTAACAAGGAAGAAATCATGGAAAAACAACAGCTCGGAACATATTAGTACAACAGAGGATCTCCCGAGATACCGTCTCGTAGTTCCAAATGTAAATGCGCAGGGGGATCTCCCGATATACTGTTCCGTAGTCCCAAAGTAAATGTGCAAGACATAGGGATCTCCCGGAATATCTGTCACACCTCCCTTTTCCCGATAAGGGTGGGATAATGGAGTTCTTCCAATTTAAGTTACTTAAATTGAATTTGGGATTATTTAATTTTCAGGGTCGCCACCCGGATTTTTTACGGTGTTCCGAGACACCATTTATTTTTTAATATCTCAAATCGAGGAAATTTTGACTTCGTTTAAAAAGTCTACGAACCAGAAGACCGGGTAAGAAATTCTGTTAACCCGGAAAAAGGTGTTAGGCACTCTCGAATTCCGTGGTTCTAGCACGGTCGCTTAATGATTTATACTTGGCCTAAATTGTTTAATTACTTATTTTAATACCTATATGCATTTACATTTTTTACCGCTTCTTATTCTTCTGTTTTATTTTTTGAAAACTATATTAAAATGGGTTACGCGTACGTATACCCGCTTGAAGTTGATGCATCAAAAATTGTGTCACGCGTACGTGTACATAATTCATGGCGCTTGATTTATTTAGGAAAGGTAGTCAAAAAGTTGCACGTGCGCGTATTTTGGTTTTCAAAAATCGAGATCACATCACGCGAACATGTACGCAATCACGCTAATATTTTAAATTCCACTCCTAAAGGCATCTCTACAAATGTTCCTTTTAATATTTATTTGTGTTACGTAAACGTATACACAATTTTAAGAAAAAAGAGTATTTTTAGGCACTAGAAAGAATTCAAAGTTACGGGAACATATACTTTAATTGCTATTATGTTTTTTTTTTTTTTTGTTAAAGTCGAACAATGTCCACTATCTAAGGAATGAGTCTAAATATTTTGCTATGTTTGCAAAGGTAATTTTACTAAGCCCTACTAGTCTCAGCAAGAAGTAGTTCTAAGGATGAGTTTTTGGGCCATGGCCGAATCTGACCCAAATTTAGTAATTACACTTTAGGCCAATCTTATTTTTGGCTATTTGAGGCGAAGGGCTTATACAAATCGGCCAAGAGCATACTAAAATGAAGGAAATTAAATGAACAAAATTGATTCGTTTGAACACATTTCAAGCTATAGATCAAAAGGATAATCATGATTCGAACATTTGTTTTGGTTATTAGAGAAGTTGTTAGGAAGCTGGACCATATATTTCAGTATTTATTAGATTTGGAAATAAGCGACTTAAGGCAAATTGCAGGAATTTTAAGAGAATGAATTTTCCACAGCAAAAACTGGAATTTTCGCACAGCTTGGTTTAGTATCAAAAAATCACGTAAAATTTTAAAGGGCATTTGAATTTTGATCAAGAAAATAATTAGATACCTAACATATACCATATTATATTAACCTTAAAGCAAAAATATAGCCCTAAGGCTTTGGGATTTCGTACCCATTAAGGCCCAGTAGCCTGGGGTTCAGACTGGTTCAGGACTTAATGGGTCATTCTAGTAGTCTTGCTCGTTTTTCCATATATATATATTAACAAAATACCTGTCAACAGTCCAATTTTATTTACCATAGCTTTATAGTTTTCAAATTCCAGATTTTAGTGAAATAATAAGAAGGATAAAGCTGAATACAAATTTTTATAAAGTCTAGTCCAACTTATTACAATAAATGTTAATACAATGAATATAATAAGTTTATAGCAATAGGTAGACTTTTGCATTACTATTCGACTACAAAATACAGATTTCTTTGAAAACACATAAAAAGTTATCCTAAGTGACAGTCTAATAATCTACTGCTTTATCTTCGAACAAGCTAGGACTGCTCATGACTTTTACCCGTAGACTCCACTTCCTGTGGTTCACTGATTGTTTCAGTGATCAAAAATAGAAATCTATGCGCCATTACAGAGTGAATCTAACCATTAAAAGGTCATATTCATTTCCTTTAGTGTTGTTATTAAAAAGTGAATTTCAAATTTAGTTTTATAAGTATATAGACACATTGATTCAGCAAGCAAACATGGACAAATTAAGCACATATACAACACAATATTTCAGATTTCATGACCAAATTCAACAGTCATTTAAGATAACACATGTTTTATTGATATTAATCAACCCTAAGTTCACATATTCATGGTTTTTAAACTAACAGCAAAGTTCAGCCAACCAAAACAAGATTCAAACACAAATTTTGAACTCAAAACTAATTCTTTTTAAGGTGGACAGTGTTATGTACCTTGAAATTGAAAAATACAGCAGAGAAGTGACCAAATAAAAGTCAGAAAACCAAGCTTTAGTAAGCTTAATAACAGCAACAAAAAACAGCAGTGACAGGAAGAAACCCAGAAAGTGATGGCTTGAATACCAGAGAATTAAGTAAAAATCAGCAAGAAAACTACTTTTTCGGGAAAGAAACCACAGCTACAGGAAGACCAATTTTTAGAATATTTTTGCACTCATGATTTCAGTATTTTCTATTTTTTTTTTCTTTTCAGAGTAATAGAACAGTATTTTCAGTGTGTGTGTGTGAAATTTCTGTGAAAAATCTCTCTCAAAATCTGTGGTGAATATTGTGGTAATGTGTGTTAATGTGCGTTCAGCCCCCCTGTTTTCAGAGTGTAATAGCCCCTTTTATAGGCTGCCTAGGTAGGGTATATTTTTAGGAATATTCCTTATCCTAAAATCTGAAATAGTACAGGTACAGCTGTCCATTCTTATACTTTTGTAACAGCTAGGACAGTTGTACCATTTTCTAGAAGGTTCTATTATTTGCAACCCTATTTTCCTTTAAGAAATTATTGTTTTTAACCTAAAATATCTGATTTTGTGCTTCTCAGATTTTGTTTTTGACATTTATCCTAATTCTAGAAGCTTCTTGGATTGTTACACCCAAGATTCTTCAATTGAATTTCCTAAACTACCCTTTAAAACCTTTGGGATTACTCTTTTAGTATTTTAAGGATTACATTTTTATCTTATTAAATGTTAAGTGATTTTTATCCTAATTAAGTGATTAGCACTAATGAAGAAGGTAAAAATTTCACTTCTTTAATAGTGACTTGAAACTATCTTAAGCAATTGAGATTAAGTGAATTATTTTTGGACTTTAAACTTAGCTAATTCAAGTGATCTTACTATGTGATTAGCTTAGTTAAGCAATTAGACTTAGCTTCCTTAAATTAGGGGTCAATTTCCCATTTTAAGAACCTTAGCCTAAGTTAACCAATTATGTAAAGTCTCTTTTGAAGGTTATCAAATGGATCCTTAGTCAGGTGTGATTACTGATCAATCGGCATATATAAGTGATTAATAGGCAGCCTAATCTAAGAGTTAATATCAGGGAATTATAAAGGTCAATACTAAACTGAAAGTCATTAGCTAATAAACCAAGGTTCAGGTAACAAGATTAGAGACTAACCTAAATTATTACTTCAATTAAACCTAACATATGAAGGATTAAAACTAAGATAGAAACTAGTTAACATATAAGATGCTTTACAGGAGAGAATAGTCAGAGAAAAATTAAGAAACCTAAAGTAAAATCCTAAAATCAACTGAGTCATGCAAAATCAACAAACAAACCTAAATTCAATTTACAACAGAGCTTACCTAATAACTAGGCAAGAACATCCATGAAACCCTAACTAGTCAGTAATTAACAGTAGACTAGGAGACTACAATTAAATAACTAATTTCAGTACTAAGTTCATTATCTTAAAATCAGCAAATAGGGTTGACAAGGAGCAGACTAAAGAGAAAACGGACATGTAAGGATTATCAACTCAAATTTAAACAGAAATCTAGGAAATCAGGAAACCCTAAGCTAATCAACAATTAACGGTAAACTAGCATTAACAACTAATATTCAGGAAACTAGAAACCTTAACTACGATAAAACTATGCATAGCAACAACTAAATTCGAATTCAGACTAATTAAACTCCTAAAAATCAGTGAAATCAGGAAAGCTAAGATTAAAGCTTAAACGGATAATAAGTGACTAAAGAGATAAGAGGAGAAGGGATACCAGGTGGTTTGGCAAAGTTTTGGCCGGATTCCGACCTTGCCGGATTTTGACCGAACTCTAGTAGGGTTTTGAAAAAGGTCCAAACCCATATGAATCAGTAGATTTGGTTGATAGCTATTGAGTCATGTGAGTTTGAGTCGTCGATTTTCTCGAAAGTGGCCAGGTAAAAGATTTCTTAGGGTTTCTGATTTTTAGATCTAAGATTGGAAAATTTTGGTGGGGTGTTTGGGGAAATCATGGGTATGAGGTGATTGAAAGGAAGGAGAGGATTTTTTGGTGGAATTTTGGGGTTGTTTGGTTGAGCTCCATCGCCAGTGAGGAAATTTCCGGATGCCGAAGTCGATGAGTATTTGAGGGCGGCTAGGGGTTTAGGTCTGGGGAGGGAGACGAAGGTGTAGGGAAGAGTGATTTTGAGGGGGTATGGGGGGTGTTTGGACACTTATATACTTAATGAATTATTAGTTCCCAGCCGTTAGATCTGGGAAGATCAACGGTTGGGATGGGGCTAGGTTTATACTGTGTCGTTTGGTTAGGGGGAGGTTGGACCGGGTGAAGTTTTGGGCTGGGCGTGCTTCAGAGAGAATGGATTTTGGGCCTGGGTCATTTAGCCTAGTCTATTTTAACCCTCCCGTGTCCAATTAACTTAATTAGTTAATTAACACTAATTCGAATGAAACTAAAAAAATGTAGTAACTAATTTTAGCTTAGTTTTTGTCTAATTATAAATTAATTGTTGAGTTAATTAAGAGTAACACTATTTAATTTAAGACTCCTAATTGTTTAGAAAATAAATTTCGCAATTTTGTTAGAAAAAATAATTAAATTAAAAATTTAAACATTAAATTAAGAATTTAACCATTAAATCCACATTATGCCAAATAATCACCTTTTTGTTATCATTTATTTCAATCAATTGCAAATAATGTATTAATTAGCTTTAGTTCTAGTTTAAATTTTAATTAATGAGTAAATTAAAAGGTGAAATTGTTAGTTAACATTTTTAATTATTTGAAGGATAATTTTTCGTAATTTTCAATAAAATGATTGAGGTTATGCACCTAATTATGCAATTTTAAATTATTTTATAAATTTTAAAGGGCGAATTATGATTATGCAATGCAAAAATAATTCACAAATAACATTGAAATTGAAACAAAAATTTATAAAACTAATTAATTTAATAATTTTTTGTAGGAGTATATAGTAGGTTAAAAATTACATGTTCACAATAGCATTCCGTAGTCCCAAAGTAAATATGCAGGGGATCTCCCGGAATACCGTTCCGTAGTCCCAAAGTAAATGTGCAAGACAGGAAAATCTCCCGGAATACCGTTCTGTAGTCCCAAAGTAAATATGCAGTACATAAGGATCTCCCGGAATACCGTTCCCTAGTCCCAAAGTAAATATGCAGCCAAACAACAGGATTCAATAATCATGGCACGGAGTCTTACATTTTATTCCAAGTACCAATTAAGGAAGGCGGATAAAATCACTAAACATGGTGCACGCAGTTCAAGTAAACAGTTAAGGGAAGTATGCATGCTTTCTTAGTCTAACAGAATATAACACAAGTTAATAAGTTCAAATAAGAGGAAAAACAGGTTACTATTTAGTGAAAATCGGGTTTACAGCACATAGCCCGTGTATGTATTTGTCACCTCAAGTACACGACGCTCATATGTCAACAACAGTACCAATCCTAAGGGGAGTTCCCCCACACAAGGTTAGGCAAGCCACTTACCTTGAACCAAGCTCAAATCAAATCGAAATAATGCTCTTCCCACGAATATTCGACTATAAATGGTCCAAATCTAGCCAAAACTAATTCCATATAAAAAAATATAACTACAAGAAACTAATATAGTGAACGAAATCAAAGTCAAAGCAAGAAATTGGAAAATTGCTTAAAAAGCCTCCCTGGTCCCACGTCTCGTAATCGGGTAAAACTTACCAAATATGAACACCCATCCGCTCACGAGTCTAACCATATTAAATTTTCTCAAATCCGATACCAAAATCTCGATCAAAACCCCAAAATTTGGCCTAAGAATTTTTCTCAAATTTCCCATGATTTTCACCCCAAATCTGAAATTAAATGATGAAATCGTGCATAGATTAGCGGGATATAACCATAAAGGAGTTAAGAACCGTTACTCAATAACTTCCTTTAAAAATCCCTCGAAAGTTTGCCTTCTACCGAGCTCCCGATTAAATTTTGTGATATGAACTCAAAACCCTCTTTTTGAACTTTAAATTCTGACCAGTGTTCTTTTTTCGCGTTCGCGGGCCACCCATCTCGTTCGCGATGATAAAAAAACTCTCAAAAGTCATTTCCGAACTCTTCTTAGAGAGCCTCTAGTATATAACTTTTTGCACAAAACTCCAAATGACAAATGTTTAATGCTATGAAACCTAGGCTCCATGATCTACAACTTTCATGTTTTGGTCATCTCCCAACTCTTTATAGATTTCGGAATCATCAATCCCACCCCAATTCAAGCTTAATGAACTTTAGAACTTCAAATTTCTATATTCGATGTCGAAACCTATCAAATCACGTCTGATTGACCTCAAATTTTGCACACAAGTCACATTCGACATTACGGACCTACTCCAACTTTCGGAATCAGAATCCGACCCCGATATCAAAAGTCCACTTCCGATCAAACTTCTCAAAAACCTTCAAATTTCTAATTTTTGCCAAATGAACCCAAAATGACTTACGGACCTCCGAATTTTTATGAAATTTAACCCAATTTTTTATTTTTATGAAATTCTTTCAAAAATGCCAATCTTCCACCATAGGTGCCGAAACACTCCCGAGCTATCCAAAACCGGATCCGGACATACATCTGAGTCCAAAATTATTATACGAACCTGCTGGGACCTTCAAATCCCGATTCCGAGTTTACTCAAAATCAACCCTTAATCAGATTCTTCCATCTTAAAGCTTCCGAAATGAGAATTCACTTTCCAAATCTACTCCAAACATCCCAAATTCCAATTCTGACCACGCGCACAAATCATCATACTTGAAGTGAAGTTACTCAAGGCCTCAAACCGCCGAAAAACGCGTTAGGTCTCAAAACGACCGGTCAGATCGTTACAATATCTCCTTACGTTATTAATTAAACCTACACATGATAAATAATCTTTCATCTAATCCTGCGATTATTATTCCTTATCCCACCAACCAAACTATCCTGAAAGAATAAAATTTCAGAACTTCAATTTCTGCATGTCATATTTCAAGATGATGTTAGAGTTTATCAAGTTATCAAACTAAAGCCTTACTTTTTTTTTAATTTTTTTTTTCTCTATTTCAGGGACAAGATTTTTCTATAATGGGAATGGTTGGAAAGGAGGAGTTTAAAGATTTTGTGATTCTTATGTTTTCATGTGTAAATGCCATGACGTTTTATGAAGCTTTTTTTTTTTTTGTATATATGATGACATTTGACTGATGAAAAGTGCTTATAGTACTACTATTCTTGAGAAATATATTTGGAATTATTTCTATATTGGTAATGGATTTCTGTTATATGTTAAGTGAGTAATTAGCAGTAAAAAATAAACTTTTATATTTCTTAAATCAAGTTAGTATCGGCAATCCATAGTCGCCAGTATCTGTATATACAGAATATGGGAAAAGAAAGTTCAAGTCTGTTGCGGCAACTTAAAGTCGCTTTTTGAGGCGACTTTTGTCGCCACAAAAGTCTTCTTTTCGCTGGCGACCTATATAAAATTCCTTTCGTGAAACTTCTTTTGTTGTGTCTTTGTTTACTTTTAGAGGTAGGTCTAGTTGCCACAAATATGTATTTTTTCTTTTTGCGGCAGCCGAGTAGTCTCAAGAAATATTCAGTTATGGAAGTACTTGCAGCAATTTTAAGGTCGCCACCAAGAACATTTAGTAGCGATGATCTGATATTTTATGGCGACTCTTTTCGCCCACCAAATGATTGACTAACTTGAATTGCTTCTTTTCATATATACTCAGTTGCTCGAAATTGATTTGCAGCTGATCACATGCTTAATTACTCGAGTAATGTTGATCATGATGATAAGTTAAGGATGGCTGCATCTCAATCCTTCGTTTGGAAGTGGATACCATAAATACTTTTGGTGCTAACTTTCATTGTAATGCTCTAGCTAGTCCACGATTGGAATTTGAATATCCCCTTATAGTAGTCAATCTTTTCTTTTAGCTTGAATATTATCACGACCCCAATTGTCTCTCTTAGGACGTCGTGACGGAACTTAAACTTTAAGACTAGGTAAGCCTAACACATGTTGATTATTAATAAAATCTAACTAACTTAACTACAATATATTAAATAATATCTGTAACAACAAAGTTGAACCACCATCAATTACATAACCTCAAAACCGGTAGTAAAAGTCATAAGTTTTTCTAAGAGTCACTAGAATTAACAAGTACATCATTATCCTCGAATAATACGAAACAATGAAAATAAAACACAACAGAAGGTGACTCTGGAACGTGTGATGTTTAGTTTAAAGTATATATATTTCTATGTATATCGCCTCATATTTTACTTTTGTTTCGTGAGTTTTAGATGTTAAATGTGATGATTTATATTAATTTGAAGTTTTTTTATGTTTAGGAATGATTCGGGATCAATTGGGGGCAAAACGCGCGAAATTAGAGCCAATACGCAAAAACCGGGAAATCGGCGATTTTGGGCGCCACAGGCAGGGTTGGGCGCCACCTGTGGCGCTGGAGAAGAATGTCTATTGGGGCAGCGCCCTGGTGGGCGCCCGACGCTATCCAGGGCGCCGGTGACGTGATTTTTTTCTATTTTACCTGGGACACGGTTATTTTGGCCCTAAACCTACCCAACACGTATAAAAGCAAGTCTAAGCTTATTTTTGAGGGGTTGGACGCCACTTTAGAGGAATAATACACACGGGATCATTAGGAAGCGGAGAATTCTCAGTTTTCTTCATCTTCTAGTATTTGCAATTGATTCAACAGTTATGCAATTGTTTGATTATATCATGAGTGGCTAAACACCCATTGTTCTGGGGTTGTGATTTAGCCATGGATATTTTTGTTCGACATTAGTTTAACCTTGATTATAGTTCACTCAATATATGGTTGTTTCTTCAATTCT
>ML453699.1:16428-38885 GCA_005239535.1 Nicotiana rustica
AATAGGCGAGTAGTGCTTCGGGAGAAGGCTATGAGAGCATTTATCGATTAATTAGCAACCATGAGTGAATTATATGAAAGGGAGAGCTAATTCTAATGCAATACGAGTGGGGAATTTATCACAACCCTGGAATATTTGTCTTTACTGAATACACAACAATACTCTCGTTACCTGATAATTAGTTATTTCGTAGAATCGTAGTATAAAATAGTAATTCCTAGATTTTAGTTTGGCTTGATTAAATAATAATTATAGTGAATTAGTGATCATTCTACACAAGTCTCTGTGGGTTCGACATTCTATTTATCATTATATTACTTGTATGACCACGTATACTTGCGTGTGCGTTTGGGACCAACAAATTTTTGGCGTCGTTGTGGGGGAGTTGAATATAGACTACTTTCTATTTTTTGCTTTAATTGTTTATTTTGTCCAGTATAACATTACTTGATTGTTACTCTAATCTCAGGAACTTTGATTGAATGCGTAGGGTCAGAAGCTAGGACAGACTTGGCGGCTTTGACTCCGAACCTGAGAGAATATTTCACAGGATGTTGAGGGAAGCAAGGGATACAGATAATATTCAGGACCTCATTCAAATTCCTATGAACATGGCAGAGGACCAACACATGGCCGTTCGGGAGGTAGCAATTCCCAGTATTGCTAATGTTACCTCCAGCATCGTGAAGCCCAGAATCACTGGGCACTTTGAGCTGAAACAGAGCATGATCCAGTTACTTCATGCAAACGGAAAGTTTATGGGTCTTCCACACGAGGATCCTCAGCAGCACATTTTGAACTTCTTGGAGATTAGTGATACTTATATCACTAAGGGGGTCACGCCAGATTATATGAGACTCACGCTTTTCCCATTCTCTCTGTTGGGAGAAGCAAAGCGATGGCTAAAGGCAGAACCAGCTAATTCTATTACAACATGGAATGATTTGACGAGAAAATTTCTGGCAAGGTTCTTCCCTTCAGGCAAGACTGCAAAGATCAGAAGTGAGATAGTCTCTTTTAAACAGAAAGTGGGAGAATCTTTATATTCAGCATAGGAAAGGTTCAAGGGGCTACTCAGGGACTGTCCTCATCACAATCAGACAAACGAAGTGTTAGTTCACACTTTTATTGAGGGGCTCCATCCCCAAACAAAAATTGTGGTAGATGCAGCAGCTAGAGGTCAGGTATTGCAGAAGAATTATGATGAAATATTTGCATTATTGAATAAATTCTCCAAAAGCAATCCAGACCGGCAAGGTGATATGGGAAGGAATGTGGTTCAAATGTCACCAGGGGTTCTTGAACTAGAGGTTGTCTCAGCATTGTCAGCTCAGATCTCTACATTGACTAACCAAGTCAATCAGATGACCCTGATCATTAACAAGCAACAGTCTTAACCAGTGCAACAGGCCCAACCAGTGCAACTAGTGCAACCAGTGCAAGAGATTCAGGTATTTTGTGAAGTCTGTGGAGAGGGTCACATGAGAAATATATGTCCAGCAAATCCAAAGTCTGTATATTTTGTGGGTAATGTAAATCAAGGCCAAACAAATCATTATGGGGACACTTAGAATCCCAACTGGAGGAACCATCCAAACTTCTCTTGGGGTGGAAATCAAGGAACTCAGAATCATTACAGGCCTCCAGCACCTTAAGCACCTCAACAACAGTAAAAACCACCTCAGGCTGAACAATCAGCTAGCCTTGAGGAGATTATGAAGAGTATGATGAACTACCAACTTGCGTTCAATCAGAAAATAATGGTTGATCACCAGGCCCAAGCAGCAGCAATGAGAAACTTGGAACGTCAAATGGGCCAACTTGCCAGTTCCCAAAATACCAGACCAGTAGGAGCTCTTCCTAGTGATACTGAGCCTAATCCTAAGGCTCAAGTCAATGAAATTACCTTGATAAATGGAAGAATACAAGAAGAAGATCCAAGAACAAAGAAGAATACAGCTCATCCTGAAGGAGAATTAGTTCCCAAGCCAGTTGAGGGGAACGAGAAAGATACTAAAGGGCCGGAGCCAGTAAACAAGGCCACCACCTCCGTTTCCACAAAGACTGCAGAGGCATAAAGATGATGCTAAGTATAAGATATTCCTAGATATGTTGAGCCAAGTGAGTGTGAATTTGCCTTTGGTGGAAATTTTGCAAGAAGTGCCTAAGTATGCAAGGTATCTCAGAGATATTGTGAAACAAACGAAGACATGCAGAGTTCGAAACAGTTGCACTTACTGAAGAGTGCAGTGCCAGAGTTCGAGTAAACTCCCTCCTAAGTTGAAGGATCCTGGGAGTTTCACAATTCCTTTGTCTCTTGGAAAACAAGAAGTTGGGAGAGCCCTATGTGATTTAGGGGCTAATATAAATTTGATGCCATCTTCTTTGTTCAAAAAACTCAGATTGGGGTTGCTTAGACCTACTACAATCACTTTACAGTTAGCAGATAGGTCGCTAGTGATGCTGGAAGGAATTATTAAGGATATGTTAGTTAGAGTGGGAAAGCTTATTCTCCCTGCTAACTTTATTTTTCTTGATTACGAGGCAGATGAGGAAGTGCCCATTATTTTGGGGCAACCATTCTTAGCTACTGGTGAAGCAATTATTGATGTGAGGGAAGGGAATTTAAAATGACAGTTGACGATGAGGAGGTCACTTTTAATGTGTACAAAGCACTTAAACTCCCAAAGCATTATGAGGACATGTGCATGATTACTGTGGTCAACTTGAAGGGGATAGATCAGAGTCCTTATGTGAATGACAGTGATCCAGAGGAGGTGGTGTTGCAAGCTGAGGGTGTAAAGATAATTGAGAAAAGAGCCAGAGATGAAAAAGAAGACCCGTTAAGAGCACGCAAAAAGGCTAAGCTTCATGGGAGAAAGAAGAAGAGAAAGCGCCCAGCATGAGAAGAGTAGCAGAGTCGTGCCACGACTATAAATAAGACGCTTGTTGGGAGGAAACCCATCCTGTATATCTTTTATATTTTTATTTTTTTTTAAGTGTCGAGTTTTGTGTTGTTTTTATTTTGCAGAGTAGGGGAAGTCTGAGTACCCAAAGTTGAAGCTGAGGGACATATGAATAGCTATTACATTTAGCTTAAAAAGGCCCTCATTCAGGTAACCTTTGCCTAAATACATATCATTCTTACTTAAAAAAACACTATTGGAAACAAACACACACTTAGATCCATTTTTGACAAGAAGTGTTGTAGATACTAAATTCTTGCGAATTTCTGGAACATGGAGAACTTGATTTAAAGTCACAATTTTTCCGGATGTCATCTTCAATGCAATCTTGCCAACTCCCTCAATTTTGGCCGAGGATGAATTTCCCATGAAAAGAGTTTGGTCGGGTCCTGCGGGAGCATAAGAAGAAAATAGTTCCTTGTTTGCAAAAATATGGCGGGTGGCTCCAGAATCAATCCACCACTCTCTCGTATTTCCTACCAAGTTGCATTCAGATAACATGGCACACAAGTCCTCCACTTCTACCATATTTTCTTGATTCCTCTTCTTTTGTGACTCTTTCTTTGGAGCACGGCAATCTATGGCCTTATGCCCGGGGACAACTACCTTTGAACTTTTTCTTGTTCGGGTAATTCTTTGGTCCAGATGCCTTCTTTCTTTTCCTTTTATTTTCCGGTGCTTCCTCAACAATATTAGCTCTCATTATTGCCGAGTTGCCACATGACTTCTTTTCAGCATTTTTGTTGTCTTCTTCTATCCTTAGACGAACAATTAGATCCTCAAGTGTCATCTCTTTGCGCTTGTGCTTCAAGTAGTTCTTAAAAGCCTTCCATAAAGGAGGTAACTTTTCAATGAAGGTAGCAACTTGAAATGCCTCATTTATGACCATACCTTCAATAACAAATATATAATTAAGAACACTATTAATATTATTAATAAAATTATTGACTCGGGTCATACCTTCAGCAAGGAGGTCATGCACGATGACTTGTAATTCTTGGACTTGAGTGATGATCGACCTAGTGTCAATCATCTTAAATCCAAAATTTTTGCAGCAACGAACTTCTTAAGTCCAGCATCCTCGGTCTTGTATTTTTTCTCAAGAGCGTTCCATAACTCTTTTGAAGTTTCCATGACACTATAAACATTATACAAGCCATCCTCCAAACAACTTAAGATGTAGTTTCTGCATAGGAAATCAGAGTGTTTCCATGCTTCAATTACCACAAATTGTTCAGCCTCAGGAGTATCTTCTCCCACAACTGGAATATCCTCATTGATGAATCGTTGCAGGCTTAGTGTAGTTAGATAGAATAGCATCTTCAACTACCAACGTTTGAAGTCTGTACCGAAAAATTTCTCGAATTTTTCTGCCGGTGCCATTGTTTGTGGTGGTCTTGACGAAGCAGCAGCACTCGAGAAACACCTGTTCCAGCAGGATTTCCATTAATTTGGTTTTCATTCGTCATGTTTCTGTAGAGTTGGAAACAAACAGAACTTTGTCAAATCAGTGAAGTTTTGATATCTTCAAACTGAATACCAAACCAAACATACAACACATAACAATGGTGAAGTTTTTATATACTTCAAACCGGTATGTTTATTATTCCGGTAAAGTTTTGATATACTTTAAATCGGACAGAATAGTTATTGGACTAGAAAGCACAAAGGCTTTAGTCTCCAAACCAGTATACAAAATATAGATAACAATTCAATATAAATTTCAACACAGAAATGTTAAATTAAATTCCTTAAGCTTGTTGTCGATACTGTGTTAAAACAAACTTTTAGAAGAAACATAAAATCTGTAAATGATATGAAATATTCCGAGTCCACAATTTCCTTGTGCGTCCTTAAGGAATTTTAACCCCCTCACAAGTTTCCAAGGTAATGGATTAAATCCTCCCAGGATGAAACAGAATAAACCTTCCTGCAACAGTGGAAATACTAATTGCAGGATACCAACGAACTCAAAGAACGGAGCAAAATCACACTTACGAATTTGAGAGAGAGACTGAGAAGTAGAATGCAGTATTTTTCAGAAGGAAATTCTGTATTTTCAATTAGTGAAAAGGAAGCCATGCCTCGGAATTTATAGGCAGTGTGATGTCTGTTCAGGAAGAGGTGTTTGTTCAGAAGGGAAATGTAGCGTTTGGATTATATGTCTCAGTTAATTCCGTTAATGAACTGACTAGCACTTAATTAATTTTTAAATAATTAATTAAATAACTTTTGTCCAAAATTAATCTTATCGATCGATCATTTTCCAAATCCAAATCCAAATCCAAGGAAGAGGTGTCTGTTCAGAAGGGAAAGGCAGCATTTGGATTATACGTCTCAGTTAATTCCGTTAATGAACTGACTAGCACTTAATTAATTCTTAAATAATTAATTAAATAACTTTTGTCCAAAAATAATCTTATCGATCATTTTCCAAATCCAAATCCAAATCCAAATACAAATCCAAATCCAAATCCAAATCCAAATCCAAGTCCAAGTCCAAGTCCAAAGCCAAAGCCAAAGCCAAAGCCAAAGCCGAGCCGAGCGACGACGACGGCGCGAGGGTTCATTCTCTTCAACTCCTTTTAAGAGCTCTAAGAAGTGATTCTATATTTATACACACAAGTGTAGTTGTCTTTCACCAATGTGGTACAAAGTTCATGACAAAGCTCACTTGATTCAAATTTTCATTTCCCTCCATTTTATTTTCCACCATTTTTCAATCCACACTCCTTGTCTTTAAATCCCAATGGCTTTAAAGTCCAACACGTGCATCACAGCTTGAAGCAATATTACAACATAGTCTCTATTGTGGTTAATGTGAATATAACAAAATGTAAATCTTTACGTGTAGAAATTTTTTTGCTAAAGCTTTTATATCTAGTGTTGAGTTACATAGATATAGAATTGTGATGACCCGATAGGTCATCTCCTCTTTTGAGACCTAATTCTGTAATTTGAAGCCCTAAAAAAGCATGTTTCAGCCTTCCTCAATTTGCATGCACAGTCCGGGCGTCTTTCCGGAAAGCTTTTATGTTAAAAATTGAGAAAATTAAGAATTTTTGCCCAAAAAAACTTTATTTGAGTTGACCTCGGTCAACACTTTTAGTAAACAAACTCGGATTCATGTTTTGACGGTCCTAGTGGGTCCGTATCGCAATTTGGGACTTGGGCTTTGCCCGGAATCGAGTTCGGAAGTCCCTAGCCCGAGATATCGAACTTTGTCGAAATTTGAAAGTTAAAGGCTTAATGAATTTGAAATGTTTGACAAAAGTTTGACTTTTTGGATAACAGGTCCGTATTTTTTGTTCCGAAACCCGGTATAGGTCCAATACCATATTTATGACTTGTCTGTAAAATTTGATAATGGAGTTGGTTTGACGTGATTCGGACGTCCGGTTGTGAAAATAGGAGTTTTAAAGTTTTCTTGAAAGTCTCATTTGATTTGGTGTTCAATTCGTAGTTCTAGGTGTTATTTTGGCGCTTTGATCGCGCGAGCACGTTCGTATGATATTTTTAGACTTGTGTGCATGTTTGGTTTGGAGCCCCGAGGGCTCAGGTGAGTTTTTGATAGGCTACGAAGTGAAAATTTGACTTAGAGCATTGCTGGTGTTTCAGTTTCTGGTGTAGACCTCTGATCTCGCAACTGCGAGATCAGGCATCGCATATGCGGCCTCTGCAGGATCAGAATTTTCAAGCTATTTCTCGCATTTGCGAAAATATCTAGGCCTCATGATTTTCACATTTGGGAACATTCCTTCGCATTTGCAAAGTGAGACGGGGGAAGGCAGTGATCGCATTTGCGATTACATGGTCACAATTGTGGAAATGGTCAGGCTCGCATTTGCGAGATTTTCTTCACATTTGTGATGATAGCAGGAATGTGGAAAACTTCGCATTTGCAATAGGTTCTTCGCATTTGCGGGGCTCACATTTGCAAAAACCAGGTTGCAAATGCGACACCTGCAACTGATCAAAATGATTTTGGACGGGACTTTTGGTTCATCTCTCAAATTTTCAAAACCTAAAACCTTAGAGGCGATTTTTCCAAGACTTATTCTTCCCCAAATCATTGGTAAGTGATTCTAAAATATTTCCTGTCAATCTTTCACCACTTTTCCTAAGATTTCAACCTAAAATCTATGGGTTTTCATGGTAGAATTGGGAGTTTTCGGTAGAAATTAGGGATTTAGTAATTTGGGGATTTGGGGATTTAGACCTCAAATTGAGGTCGGATTCTAAAATAAATCACATAACGGGATCGGGGTTGAATGGGTAATCGGGTTTTTGTCCAAATTTCCAGTTTGGACCAAGCGGGCTCGGGTGTTGACTTTTGTTGACTTTTTCAAAAATGTCCTAAATAGAATTCTTTACAATCGTGAGTAGTTCCTAAGGCTTAAATTGAATTATTTGGTTGGTAATTTTCTAGATTCTATCGGTTTAGAGGCTTGTGTGAAAGGAAAAGTCGTGGTTGAGCTATGAGTTTGGGACGTTAGAGCGAGGTAAGTGTCATGGTTAACCTTAATTTGAGGGAATATGACTTGTGTGTTTATTTGCTACTTGTTTAATTATTGTGAACAACGTATATGTGAGGTGACGAGTTCTTATGTGTTGTCGTCGGGTTAAAGCATGCGGGTGGGGTTTGGTATCTTGCAATCATAGCTTCCTTTGTTCATATTATCCATGTTTAGACTAGCATTGTTAAATCGATCATTTTTATCATGTTTACGAATCTTTGGGTGATAATTGAGTATTGATTCCGAATTTGAAGTGACACTGTAATACCAAATGTGGAAGTAAAGCTTGTACTTGTTATTTCATTTCCTTGTTGTCATTGTTCATTGCATTATGGTAAGGGAGAGTGTTAATGCACGAAGGGTGATGCCGTGTCGTTTCTATTGAATTTATGGTGAGATTGAGAGTGTTAATGCGCAAAGGGTGATTTCGTGCCATATTGTGAGTGTAATGCACGAAGGGTGATGTTGTTCCATGATATGAGAGTTAATGCACGAAGGGTGATGTCGTGCTGTAATTTCATGGTGAGGATGAGAGTAAAAGCACGAAAGGTAATATCGTGCATTCTTCCTTTACCGTGTTCACTGTTTCCTATTGGTTCATCGTATATTGGTTGTTCAATTTATCATTCTGTTGTATTTCTCTATCTCATATTCCCCTCAACACGTTTCCCCCTCCCGGTATTACCTGTTTAGTTCTTCATTACTGTTATTTGTGTGTGTGTGTGTGTGTGTGTATATATATATATATACTGTTAAACTGTAAAGGTTTCATTTGTAGTTGTCTTGTCTTAGCCTCGTTACTACTTCGTCGATGTTAGGCTCGACACTTACCAGTACATGGGATCGGTTGTACAGATACTGCACTCTGCACTTTCTGTGCAGATTTTGGTACCGGCTCTAGCTGATTGGGAGATTAGCTATCGGATTTGTTGTTAGGAGACCCAAGGTAGGTCTGCTGGCGTCCGCAGACCCTGGAGTCTCTTCTTAGCTTTATCATTTACTATTTTTCTACTTCAAAACAGTGTATTTTTTCCCTTCTTCAGACTCTGTTTGTAGAAATCTTAGTAGCTTGTGGATTGTGACTCCAGATCTGGGTGGTTGTAAATCTTGAAGCCTTTATATTATTCCGTATTCGCTTTATTTCATCATAGTTTATTGTTGTTGTTGGATGAATTGAATAAGGTTAAACTTAATAATACTCTAACGTTGGTTTGCCTAGCAAATGGAATGTTAGGCGCCATAACAATCTCGACGGCGGGAATTCCAGGTCGTGATAAGAACTCTCTCGATAAAAGAGCCATTTTGTGTAGATGATAATTATATATGTTTAGCTTGACATAATTTTCTCTAATATTTAAGAGAGATATAGTCTATCACATCAGATTTATACTTAGGTAGAAAATACAAAAAACCATCTAGTAGTTATTATTTTAAATTTGTATTTTTTTTTTAATTTGTAGTATAACATATATTGACCTGAAATGAGTTTAAATGGAGAAACATCTTTCGTGACTTAACCAACCTAGCTTGTTTAAGACCGTAGTTATTATTCTTGCATTTGTTTTTTATCACGTTACGTGTTGAACGGTGTAACGATCCAACCAGTTATTTTGAACTATGGCACGTCGTTCAGCATTTTGAGGCCTTGAGTAGCTTCATTTCAGGTGTTATGACATGTACGTGTGATCGAAATTGAATTTCGGGATGTTCGGAATTGATTTGGAAAGAAAATTCTAATTTCGGAAGCTTTAAGTTGGAAGAATAGACTAATGTTTGACTTTTGAGTAAACGACCTCAGAATCGGGATTTGAAGGTTCCAATAAGTTCATATGATGATTTCGGATTTGGGCGTGTATTTAGGTTGAGCATCGGATGGCCCAGGAGCATTCGGCGCTTATTGTGCAAAGTTAACATTTTGAAGGTTATAGAAATTCCTAAGTTTTATTTGAATTGGACTTTGGTGTTAACAATGTCTGTTTGGGATTTCAAGCCTTGGAATAGGTTCATATTGTGATTTATGACTTGTGCGTAAAGATTGATGTCATTCCAGAATGTTTAAGTATGATTCAGACGCGTTTGTCGAAGTTTGAATGTGTATAGACTCGTATTTAGATCCAAGGGTTTTGGATTTGTCACAGAACCCATAGCATGCCTTATTTACTGGGTTTATAATTAAATATTTATATATTATTTAATAATTTCCCGATGCAAATAAAATATTTATGCGAAAGTGACTGGGTTCGGTTCAACCCCCGTGTAATAAGCTAGCAACCTACTCTACATATATAATTAGTATATAATTTGCATATACCGGAAAAAATAAACAATAAATGCTACAGGCTATTTTGTAAAGATCCCCGATTTTTTCTTCCTTTTTGCACTTTTAGGAGCGTGTAAAGAAGGCATCTTTTGTATTATGCAAAAAAATATTGAAACATCATTAACATTTGAAAACCTTTCCTATATCAGTAAACCATCGTGATTTAGATTAGATTTGGATGGAACTAGGATATATAGACTCGTTGGAATGAGTGATCAATATTTGTGACTTTGTTAGGTTCCGTAAAGCAGCCACGGGGATAACTTTTTGAATTTGACTTTGTATATTTGTATAATGATCAAAGCTTTATCCTTTGGGGTTATTTCATACGGTATTATTTGATGGTCTTGAGTTATTTTAGCTAGATTTCATTCGTTCGGAGGCCGATTCGAGAGATAAAGACATTGTAGAGTATTAATTTGGCTTGTTTGAGGTAAGTATCTTGCATAACTTTTTGTATGAAAGAATACCCATTAAGATTTGGCCTTAATTGCCTATTTGTGTTATGTGAAAAGTGACGTGTACACGAGGTGACGAGCGTGTACACAAATACTATGTGTCGCTTATGACCAGATTAGACCTTAGGCTATTAATATGTCTTAATTTGGGGATGTATTTTATATAAAACATATTTAATCACTTTGGGGCAACGTGAACATGGTCACTGCAATTGTTCTAGCCGTTGTAATACTTTATATGTTCAACCCCATCCGTATTTTTACTATTTCTGTGTCTTTGAGCACCTTGTTGATAAATTATGAGTTTATATCTTTGATTAAATTTTGGCACTATTTATTATGTAATTATTGTGGCACATATGGACCTATTGAGCGGACTATTTGGGTGTTGACACAAGGTTTTTTCCATGCTATTGTGATTGTGATTTTGTCGGGGCGAAGCGATACGGTTGGATATAGTGATTGTGTCAGGGCGGAACGATATTATTGGATATAGTGATTTTGTCAATGCAGAGCGATATGATTGGACATTGTGATTCTGTCAGGGCGGAGTGATAAGGATGGATATTGTTATTGTGATAGAAATGTGAGAATGATGTGCCATATGTGTGTGTGTGTCTCTATTTGATGACTTGTTATTGAAGTTGAGCCTTTACTTGCATTGAATTAATATCACTTGTTCTAAAGAGATTGTTGTTATTATTTTCTATTATACATTTTGTTGCCAGTTTTTGATATATTGCACACGTTATTTGATCACATGACTTGAACATCGTTACTATCTCACCGATGTTAGTCTGATAGTTACTGGATATCGAACGAGGGTTATTCAATTATACTTCTTCTTATTTTTATACAAATTCGGGTGTTGGAGACAACAGACCTAGGTAGTGAGAGCTTACATTGACCGTGAGGATTCAAGATAAAGTTGCATCGACCATCGTACGTGATCCCTTGGAGTCTCATCCTTACTTTAATACTGTTATTTTTAAATCTGAACCGTGTTGTATTTGAGATATTTTTATGTATTCAGTTAGAACTCGTGACTTTGTACTACCTAGTTCTGGGAAGATGTTTGAATATTGCCATTTGGGGTGATGTTAACTCTATTCCTACTTTCACATTTAATTTTGTTGTATTATATCATCTTTTGTTGATTTAAATATTATTAAATGATAGGCTTACTTAATTTTAGAGATTAGGTTCCAAGACTCCTAATATAGGATTCAGGTTGTTATTGGAGTACCTTTTGCTGCACAAAACTCCATTGGCGTGCAATAAGACATTCCATAACCCCAATTGACGGGGTATTTCCAACCACATAAGCAATGAGGGCTAATTTCCAGCTTTCATTCTCAGCTGCGACGTCGTCCTCTACCAACTGCAGCACAATTTCTCCATCTTGGATTATTGTGGGTACATAGGAGAGGCTCATCCCATTTTGAGGCAATTTTGTTTCCATTAAACATCCCAACCCACACCCTAGCCCCTTCCTTAACTGGCGCGACCTCCACCTGCTGCCTTGCATTCCTCCATTTAGCTTTACTATTTCCCAGTTTTACTGCTCTATTTCACAAATTAGAGTTTGCATTTTCCTGATTCCTTCACAGCTTTCACACTTGAGACTCGACTCAATTCTAGTGGTCTGTAGTATCGGTCATTTTGGATCATCACCATCTGTATCCTGGTCGGCTTCATACTTCTCATTCGCCTTGCATGAGTTTCCACTCTGAATCTGGATGTTAGATTGCCCCAGTATGACTTCAATCTCATTCATCTTAATACAGTTTCTCCTCGGTAATCTGCTTCCTATGCGAAGAAGCGCATGTTAGTAGTCACCTAACGTGTGGAGAGAGAGAGAGGATTTTTTTTTATGAATAGGTTTTTCTTTTTTCTTTCTTGGTGAAAATAAGAATTTTATTGATCACCGGCACAAAAACTTTACAATTGAATCCCTCATATTCTTCCTTACTCCCCCTAACAACCTATCAACTCTATCCATGCTCTTTGGTTTTGTATTAATGATCTCCTACCTAGTATTTCATGTATCTTCCATTTGCATTCCCCCTTAATAGTATTAACAATCATGCGAGGTCTAGGTACTCTTTGATTCCAATGGGCACCATTCCTCACTCTCCATATGTGATACACCAGTGCTGACAGTATCGAAATTGTTACTTGTCTGCATATTTTGCCTCTTATTCTTCTAGTCATACGTCTCCAGATTCCCTTCAACTCACATTATTGCACCACCATATTCATCCATACTTGCACTTCCTTTACACATGCTTTTGAAAATGGGCAATCAAAGTATAAGTGTTCTGTTGTTTCCATGCCCCCCCACATATGGCACACTTAGTTTCTCGACAAATTCCCAACCTAGCCAGTCTCTCTCTAGTTAACAGCCTTCTATGAATAGCTAACCAACATATGAAGCTATGCTTTGGGGTGTTGTATTTATTCCAAACCCATCTCCTACTCTCCCAGTTTTCTCTTCTTCCTTGGCTCCATTTGTAGCCGCTGCCTATTGTGTATTGTCCATTCACTGATATCCAGCCCTCCTAAGCATATCCAGCTGCAAATTTGTCACCCATTCTGCATATTTTCCTCCAGTGCCAGCAATAATCGTGTGGAGGTTGATACTCCCACCAGGATGCTCCTTTTAAGTATAGATGATCCACCCACTTTATCCAAAGATTGTCAGCCTTCTTGGCTATATTCCACACATACTTTGGAATTGCTACTTGATTCTATAGCTCAGAATCTATGATACCCACCCTACCTTCTTGTTTAGGTCTACATACTAGCTCCCAGGCTACCAGCGACACTTTGTTTGTGTTGACTTTCCCATCCCACAAGAAGTTCCTACAAATTGCTGTTATGCTTTTCAGTATCTTCTTTGGTAGGATAAATACAGAAGACCAATAGGAGTGAATATGCATCAAGACCGAGTTTACCAGTAGCACTCTCCCTGCATACGACAGATTCCTTGTTCCCCAACTTTGAATTCTGGCACATATCTTATCCACTAACATTTCACAGTCCACATATGAGATTTTCTTTGCTGAAATTGGCACTCCTAAGTACCTAAATGGTACTGTTCCTTTCTTGTACCCTGTCATTTCACATATGTCCTCCACACTTTGCCTATCCATATTAGCATTGTATATGTTGGACTTAGTTGCATCAATAGTCAACCTCGATGCATTTGAGAAGCTGGCTAGTCCCCTTAGCATCAATATAACAGATTGTATTTCTCCTCTGTAGAACAGGAGCATAGCATCAGCAAAGCGCAAGTGGTTCAGTTGTAAACCAATGAATTTTGAGTTATATGCAAACCCCTGTAGTGTGGCTACTTGGCGCACGATTCTGGTGAAGTAATTCATACATATCACAAAGATTAATGGGGACATTGGGTCCCCTTGCCGCAATTCTCTCCTTCCCTCTATGTTCCCATATAACCCCCCATTAATTGCTATTGAGTATCTGGGTGTAGTTACGCATGTCATTATCCATTTAATGAACTTACTTGGGAAATTCAGAGCATATAACATCTCCTGTACAAAGTACCACTCTACAGTATCACAAGCTTTCCTCAAGTCTATTTTGATTAGGCAGAATGTAGTGGTAGATTTCCTATTATACGGTCTCACCAAATCCTGACACATAAGCACATTCTGGACAATTGTTCTCCCAGCAATAAAGGTACTTTGGTTCTATGATATGATGTCTGGTAGTGCAGTCTTTAGCTTCATACACAGCATCTTAGAGATGATCACCTTGTAAATGGTATTGCAGCAAGATATCAGCCTGTAATCTCACATATGTTCTACATGGCTGCTTCTTGGAATTAATGTAATATTTGTGGCATTAATACTTTTTGGCTGGCAACATCCTTACCCACAATTTCCCAGTAGTCCTTAAAGAATCGGGTGCCATATCCATCAGGCCCTGGAGCCTTATCCCCTACTATTGCCCATACTGCTTTTTTACATTTCTTTCGTAAAAGCCATGCCCTATCCAACCCCTCTGCTCCTGGGTAATCGCATGCCCTTGTCTAACCAGCTCACTGCACACATGCTGCCTCCTTCCAGTTTTTCCCCCCAATAGCTTTTTGTAGAACTCTATAAATGCTTGTGCTAATTCCTCTGGTTCACTTCTTGTTACCCCTTGTGAATCTATGACTGTTTTTATTCCTTCTTTCCTTTATTGCACTATTGAAAAACTTTGTGTTTTGATCACTTTGAGTTAACCATTGGACTCTACTTTTTTGCCTTAAGAATTGATCTCTAGCTTCTCCCCCTATTCTGCATTCCTTAGCTAATTGAATTTCTGTCTCAATTAGTTCTTTGTTCCTGGGGTCTCTTTGCCTGTTTTAGTTGACATTTCTTTAGTTCCTCATTGCTTGATTTGCTCTCTTTTCTATATCTGAGAACCTTTCCTTGTTCAGTTTGAGTAGTACTGCTTTTAGCATGTTCATCTTGCCCACCACTTGGTACAGTTTGTCCCCTGCTATCCCTGTATCCCAGCTCTTTTTTACTTTCTCCTTAAATTGGTGTGCTATTGTCCACATCTTATAGTATTTGAATTGCCTTCTACTTCTGTGATTGCCATTATCCCAATTAACTATAGCTGGAAAATGATCATACAATCCCTCATTCATGTAATGTACTTCAGATACTGGTAGTAAGGTTATCCATTCAGTCCTCCCCTTCTTGTTTGTTGTTTCAAGTGAAATAAGCACCTGATGACCTTAGCTCCTGCAGTCCACAATCAGCCACACAAGCTCTGAACTCCTTAATTTCATAAATTACTACAGGTCTCCCAATTATGTCCTCCTTATGTCGTACACGGTTAAAATCTCCCATAACTGCCCATGGGCCAACTATATTACTATTTATTTTCCTAATCTCCTGCCACAATGGTCTTCGTAGTGCTGGATCATGCACAAAAGTTATGTTGTAGTTCATTCTAGTGCCCCTGTGCATTACTGCACAATGAATCATTTGCTCAGACACGACGTCTATCTGAACTTGCATATTGACGGCTTTCATACCACCCATATTCTTCTCCCAGGATGTGCTCCCAGATTATTTGTAACTGACCAGCCTCTACATAGATTAAGAGAAGCCTTTTGTGCATTGCTTCTCTTAATCTTAGTTTCCAGGAGACCATAAAGCCAATTTCGCACTGATGCATAAACAGATTGACTTCCATCTGTTTATTTGGCCTATTTAGTCCCCTGGTATTTCAAAATCCGATGCTATCCATTAGATGGGGGGATGCCTCCACCCTTACCCTGTTTAGGGTCACCATTCCCTCCCTGAGCCATAGCTTTTGTTATATCATAACCCTGCTCTAAATAGGTTTTTCCCAATACCCTAAATAGTCATCACTAACAGGATATGGTTTGATATTTGCTTAGTTTGCTTTTCTTTGTCGATGTACTTAAAACTAAACTCTATAATGATACTTTTTTTTGGTAGTTTATTAACAAAAGAAAAAAGAAAGATCTATGATCATTAATAGTCTCACATGTGATTCCTGATATCCAACAACCAATATATGAAAAAATTGTTTGCACATCTTAGTAAAATAAGAAATTAAAATTAAGTTAGGGTTAGTATTATGTTAAAGATACAGAATGTAATAAATACTTTTATATTTTGAATTATAGAATTTAAGTAGATGCATAGCAGCACAGGAAATGAAGCTTTGACCTGCACAAAATATTATCCACTCTATCCATTCCATGGGGTACACTTTCTTTTTAGTATCTTTCCATATATATAAATAATTTACTTTAAACCTATTTTCTTATTACTTAAATGATTTATAATGATTAAAATATTTATAATTTAATTATTTTAGATAATAATTTCAAAAGTTTTGGATTCCATTATACCTTTTGTACTATGAGCAAATATTAGTTTTGGTATAATTTATTCCATTACATACTAGATTGTACTTGATAAGAAGCGCATTAACTATAGTCAATATAGAGACTTCTACAAATAAATCAAGTTATTTTAATTTGCTAAAATAAAATATTGAATATTCGTAACTCTCACTTCTATGACCATAATCTTATAGATTTTGCATGTTGTCTATTACCTAATAGAAAAATCTCCTACTTCTCATAAAGTTACAAACTGTTGCCGAAGAAGGAAGGAGCAAAGGAAATATACTTGTTGATATTTGTCTGTACCTACCAGTTCATCATGTGTTATAGATTGGAGTGTATGAGCTGGTTTTGGTTGAAAAGCAAATGCAAAAGCCGCAGTGCCCGTTGAAAATCTTAGTTAAGCAATAGCCCAATGAAAGTCTTTTTCAACTTTAATTAGCATTTAAGTGTGGTGTCATTAATTGTGACGTTGAACTAGTCATGCAAAATGAGCAACTGAATATCTTTTAAGTACTGTAATAATAGTGACTTTTCGGCCCTTTTATTTTGGTCCAAAAGAAACGTCCTTTTAAATAATTAAGAAGGAATTAAATTTTTTATTTTGTCAAAATTTGCCCTTATTTACATATCCTAATGTGCCAGGTAATAATTAATTAAGGATAATTTAGTGAATAAATCTTTTTTTCTCTAGGAGCTTGTATTTCTTAAGGGTGTAGGCTAAAAGATTACTCCCTCCGATTCACAATAAGTGACAAATTTGCTTTTGGCACCCCCATTAAAAAAATACTAAATTCTATATAAAAATACCTAGTATGACTAAACTACCCTTAATTAAATATTTAATGTGAGGAGTAAGAAAACTTTTTAGGAATATGTACATAAGGGTAATTTTGTAAAAATAAATTGAACTCTTTCTTGATTATATTAATAAACACTTATTCTGAACTAAGATTAAAAAATAAATTTGTTACTTATTGTGGACATCGAAGGGAGTACATACTTAAGAGCAACATCAAAGGTTTCAAATAAAGGAGACAGGAGACAAGCATTTGAACTAGACTAGTTTTAAAGGGAAAACAACATACATAATTTATGGAAAAAAAAACTCAAGTCTTTACCCTACAACCGTGAATAATAAATCAAACAGATTCAATATGCGTTGTTGTCGTGATCTCAGTTTCTGAACTCTTATATTTTTGCTTCTTTGTTTGTCTGTAGTCTCCATAGAAGTATGAGACGAAACCCCAAAGAGAAAGGAAGAGAGCAAGCCCCTTTTCTCCTGAAAACTTTTCGCTAAAGAAAATTATAGCTAATACCTCAGTAACAGGGAGTAGAACCGCGATCATAACACCAGACATCAAAGAAGAAGAGCAGTAAATAACTCCAATAACACCCACAAAGAAGCATTGCCAAATAATGGCAGTCCATACTATCACTGTATAATATCTCATTTCTCCTAGGTTAAATTGTTTTGCCTCCCTTGATATTGCCTGCAAAATTCAATCAATATATATTAATCCCCATTCAAGAACCTATATGATATTGAAACAAACTAGCAAATAAACAGATACATAATTTTTAGGTAATTTGTTTGAATCCAATACTACTATTTTCATCTGCTTTTGACGTGCAAATTTAATGCAATATATCATCGTCAAGTACATAGTAATCTTGTTGAGCCGAGAGTCTCCTGAAAACAGCCTCTATACCCTTTTTCGGGGTAGGGGTAGAGGTAAGGTCTGCGTGCACTCTACTCTCTCTAGACCCCGCTAATGAGATTTTACTGGGTATTTTGTTGTTGTTGTTGTTGTATATCATCGTCAAGTCCGTAAAATGTAAAAGCTATCTTAAATAATGTAAGTGAAAGTCCTAGACAACTTTTTTCTCTCTCTAAAAGCGGCCGACCTAACAGTAACAAACAACCAGCGTGAATACACGCGCCTCCCCTATGGACACAAAGCCAGCCGGCGAACCGACGCATATCACCCAACTAAAAGACCTACCCTCAGAAATAAGGGCTCCGGCGACCTCCCTTCCTAACCCCAAGATCTCTTACACCTCTGCCCTCACCGGCTCGACAAGCACATGCAACTCTACCAATACCAAACCAGTGGTGGCAAGACAAACAACACACAACGGAAAACCTGTAGTGATTTTCAAAGCTTCCGACTACTATGGAGTCATGGTGGAGAACTGTAAATGGACTCTAGTCGGCAAATTCACAATGGGTAGACCAAAACTTGAAACAATTAGAGCAAAGTTTATTGAGCTAATTCCCCTTAAGGGCGAGGTAAGAATTGGAGCTTATGATTACAGACATGTGTTCATTGAATTTAATAATGAATCAGGGGTTTATACAAGTTAGACACAAGAAGAATAGGAAAAAGAAGTTCCTTCAAGGTGAAACTTCTAATACTCACTAGAAGGAATCCGAAAAAATTAAAATCGGCACGCCTCAACCCAAAAAATCTGCTCCCAAAAATAATTCTGCCCAGGATATGGAACAGAACAAAAACAAACGCATGGCTGAACCTCAGGAAACCAATACACATGGAAAAAGGGACAAGAACAACAAGATCAACAGCATAGACAAAAAAAAGAAGTCTAAGAAGTTGAATACCCAATCTCTGAAAGTGAAAAATAGACTTTGGACCAAAAAAAGGCCCAAACAAATTAAAGAGAAAATATTAGAAGCTCTGGAAAATGAGGGAAAACTAGAGAACAAAGCTACAGACAATGTCCTATGCAAGGATCAAGAAAACAAGAACCAGCAGAGTGGAAAAATGATAGAACATGAAAGCAGCAGTGCGAGCTCAAACAACCAAATCATGTCCCCAATCACAGCAGATACGACTTGCATCCAAAACAAAGGTGGAAAAATTATGATTGACCTGGGAACACTTGAACACATCCCAGGGGAATTGAACAACAAACATGGGCCAGACTTAGACAAAAACTCTATTTATGAATCAGGAGAAGACATACACAGCAACCAATCTCACGAACCCTCCACATATGATGAATCTGATAACAACTCCAGGGAAGGAAGTGTAGATGATGATGAACAGGTAGCGGATAACCTAGTAGAAGCCTTTGCTCCTGCTCCAAAACAGATCGATGATCTAGTAACAAAAGAGACACAGGAGGTGATCCAAAAACATGATTTATCTCCAAGAGGAAATAAGAGAAGATACAAAAAGGTAAAGGAGGCAACAATAAAACCTCAAGTACCTTTCAAACTCAAGGCAACGTTCAAACCCCAAACCTTTCCTAAATGATCAACATCGTCAACTGGAACATCAGGGGTATGGTATCAAAGGGTGTAAGTGAACGATTAGCTAAACTAATCAGAATACATAAGGCTCAGTTCATCATTCTCCAGGAACCATTTCTTACTTCCGATAAGTTAGAAGACTACAAGAGGTATTTTGGATTTGATCAAGCTGTTTCCAACAAATGCAGCAATTTATGGTGCTTCTAGAACAATGAAATTAATTGTGAAGTTATTGACAACAGCAGGCAACAAATCACCTTCAGAATAAAGGGTGATGACCATACTTTCTGGATCACTGTTGTGTATGCAAGGAACAATGTTGTGAAAGAAGGAGGCTATGGACCAAACCGATAAACATGAGCAACAGATTCAATGGACCATGGACCATCCTGGGGGACTTTAACACTACTATGTCTCCAGACAAGAAGAAGGGTGGTACCCCGCACACCCTTAGTAAGAGTGTTGACTTCATTAATTATATGGATGACTATGGGATGACTGATCTAGGATTCACAGGGAACCCTTTCACTTGGTGTAATGGAAGCATGGGGAGGAAAATAATCAGCACCAGATTAGACAGTCCTTATAAATGAGGAGTGGGAAGACAACTTCCAATCCAACAGAGTTGACCACCACTCCAAGTCAGGATCGGATCATAGTCTTATCACTTTCAAATTTGGCAATGAGAATTTGGAGGCTATCAAATATTTCAGGTTTCTTAACTTCTGGAGTAAGAAAAATGACTACAACTCCTTAATTGAAAGCATCTGGATCATGGAAGTTCAGGGCAACGACCAATGGATCCTCCAACAGAAATTGAAAGCAGTCGCCAGGGGTCTTAGCAAATGGTCTAAGAAATCTATTGGAGATGTTTTCACTTCCCTCAAACAATCAGAAAGGGACTTGTGTAGGCTGGAACAGGAATACGAAAACAATAACAATGCGACGAACAGGGAAAATTTAAACAGGGCACAGGCAGAATACATCAAATGGCTTAAGATAGAGGAATCCATGCTCTAGCAGAAAGTTAGAATCAAATGGGTTGAAGAAGGTGACTCTAACTCCAAATATTTTCACAGCGTGATCAAGGATAAAAGGAGGAGATCACACATTCACAGAATAAAATATAATCAAGGAACATGGATAGAAGCAAATGAAGCTATTGCAAATGCGGCTATCAATCATTTCAGCAATCTGTTCACACACACCCATAATGACAACAACTTGTCCATTCTGGAGCACATCAACCCCATGGTTACAGAGGAAGATAACCAGATTATGGAGCAAATCCCGGATGAAGAAGAGATCCAGCAGGCAGTCTTCTCCATAGACCCCAACAGCTCTGCAGGCCCGGATGGCTTCAACGGCCATTTCTATCAAGCCTCATGGGACACTATAAAAATGGAGGTTTGCAAATTTGCTCAGAATTTCTTTAATGGCTATAATCTCTCGAGATTTTATACTCATACTAACATGGTTCTCATCCCCAAAGTGGCTTCCCCTTCTTCTTTGTCGCAACTCAGACCCATCAGTCTATGTAATGTGTCAAAAAAAATTATTTCCAAAATTATATGTGCAAGGATAACTAATTTTCTATCTAAATTAATCTCAGATAATCAATTTGGATTTGTTAAAGGTAGACTAATCACTGAAAACATCCTCCTTGCGCAGGAACTTGTTCATGGCATAAAGAAGACCAACCAAGGTGGAATTACTGTCATCAAACTTGACATGTCCAAAGCCTACGACAAATTATCTTGGAGCATCCTTGCAGCTGTGCTAAGGAAAATGAACTTTTCGGAGATAAGCATAGACATCATTCATAGATAGACTGATGTCGGAGAATTGGTATTCCATATTATTAAATGGTACAAGACATGGCTTCTTCAAATCATCAAGAGGACTGAAACAAGGAGACCCTCTTTCCCCATCTTTATTCATTATAGCAGCTAAGGCTTTATCAAGGGCTCTTAACAGACTCAATGAGAATAACCAATTCATTGGTTTCTCTATGAATCCAAAAGGACCCAAGATAGATCACCTAAGCTATGCTGATGATCTAATCATTTTCTCTTCTGGTGATAGGAAATCTTTGAAAATGCTTATTGAAGTCCTAAAGGATTACCAAGAAGCATCTGGGCAAGAGATCAACAAAGAAAAAAAGTATATTCCTAAACTACAATCAGGGAGTCGGCAGAAACAATAAAAGAACCATCAGGAGGATCCAAAAATGGACAGGCTTTAAGCACGTCCAATTCCCATTTACATATCTTGGATGTCCAATCTACATCGATAGGAAAAATATATGTTACTTCGCAGATCTGGCCTCAAAAATCCAAAAAAAGGCAGGAAGCTGGCAAGGGAAACTTCTATTTGGCGGGAGAGCTACCATAATCAAGCACATCCTCCAGTCACAAACCTTATATTTGCTAGCGGCCATGGTCCCTCCAAAGTCTATCATCAGGCAAATTGAAATTTACCTGGCTAACTTTTTTTGGGGTGAAAAAGAAAGAAAAAAGAGCTACCACTGGGGCTCCCGCGATAACATGAGTTTCCCTACCAATGAAGGTGGAGTTTGGTTCAAAAATCTTTACGATATTTGTAACACATTTGCAGCAAAAAGATGGTGGAGATTCAGGGTGGAAAATAACCTGTGGACGAACTTTCTCAGAGCTAAATACTGCAAAAGATCTAACTCAATCTCTAAGAAGCTGGATCCAAAAGACTCTAATTCATGGAGGATCCTAATGGAATCCAGAGATAATGTGGAAGCAAATATTCTATGGAAGATTGATGTGTGGCTAGAATTCATGATTTTAAGCATTATATACCTTGCATTTTATGTGCTTTAATGATAAAATACACGTCGTATGTGCCTAATAGGGTTAATTTTATGTGTAGGTGAATTGGAAATGGAAACGGGGCCAAACGGATGCAAATACGTCGAAAACTACGCGAAAGGGGACACCCGGGCGATAGCCGGGCGTTGGAGCCAAACAGCCTGACCCAGCCTGGCG
>ML453699.1:39684-55013 GCA_005239535.1 Nicotiana rustica
TTGATTTACTATTTTAGATTAATTCTAGTTAAATATTTGTTTGAGTTTAGTTTAGTGGATAGTTAATCACAAGTCCCTGTGGGTACGATATCTGGACTTAAAATCCTATATTACTTGTCGACCACGTACACTTGCGTGTGCATTGGGAAATCAACCAACAAAGATCAACAAGGGTAATAGCTTTTTTTGGTGGGATAAATGGCTTTCATCTGGGAACATCTACAATATAACCAATCCCACCTTCAAACCAGGGAACAACAACATCAAAGATTTCTTCATTAACCATAGATGGAACATGGAACTGCTTCAACAAACAGTTCCTCAGAGTACTGTAGAAGAAATCGAGCAAATCAATATTGGACAGGACCAAATCCAAGACCAAGATATATGGACCCCCAATCCCCAATGAGTCATTTCTTGCTCTTCTGCCTTCCATTTTCTAAGGAAAATAAAAGACTTATCTGCTCAATTAGCAAAAATTTGGGATAAACACTTACCTTTCAAAATCTCCTTTTCTACATGGAGAATTATAAAAGGCAGAATCCCACTTGATAGCATTGTACAAAGATTTGATGCTAACATTATTTCTAGATGTTGTTGTTGTAGGTCCTAGAAGAGGAAACTATCAACCATGTCTTCGCAAATAGCCACACGGCAAGAAAGGTGTGAAATTTCATGTCCACCCCTCTGGGCTTTCAGACCACAGGGAGGAGCCTTTTATACAAGATAAATCAATGGTGGTCCAGATCCCCGAAGAACAATGTCCATAAATTCCTAATCCAAAATCACTCCAACCATAATTTTCTCGGAGATATGGAAGGCCAGGTGTGGTAAGAAATATGGTAAGAAAACCATCTCCACTTTTAGAATTTGCCAACAGGCTCTTTTTCAGGTTAAAATGTCCATGGGGCAAAAATATAGTCATATGGACTGGAAGTGGACATGGGAAAATATATGTAAGGTGATAGAAGATTACAAGCCAAGACTGAAAAGCACCATGGTCATATGGGATCCTCCTGATAATAATCAATGGAAAATTAACACAGATGGAAGCTTTATGGTAAATACAGGAAACGCGGGAATTAGTGGTGTTGTTAGGAAAGGAAATGGACAAATGGTGATGGCCTTCGCAACACCAGTACATTTCTTGACTAACAACTACTCTGAAGTTCAAGCGGCCTTATTTGCTATCCTCTGGTGCTGTGATCATACCTGTCCAGACCTGATTCTGGAAATTGATTCTCTCCTGGTTGTCAATATGATTCTTGGTACACACAAAACTCCATGGAGACTAAAAGAAGGAATATCTACTATCCAAGAAAAAGTGCTCCAACATGACATTAAGGTCAAGCACTGTTATAGGGAAGGAAACAAAGTGGCGGACGCTCTCTCCAAACATGCCACTTACCCTCACACAACATGCCTCTTCCTCAACGAATCAGACCTCCCACTTGAAGCTAAAACTGCTATGAACATGGATAGAAGACAGATCCCAAATTTCAGAATCAGACCAAAGAAGCACTCATGATGGATCTTTGAGCCTCCTTAATTCCTAACGAATGAGCTACTGTTGTGCCCTGATATGACCCTATAAAAGTAGCTCTTTCATGTCTTAATAGACCTAGCCATATAAACTCATTAGTATCTGTTTTTATGGGAGGTTTTTGGCCTTTGTCCCCCTCCATGTACTATTTCATTAATGAATAAACAGGGTAGGGGTTTATGCCAAACCCCCCACCACCACAGGAGTTGAAAACTTGGGTGATTGGCTTTAATTAAAATTTAAAAAAAAAGTACGTAAAATGTCTCAGTCATCCCTAACCCATGATTTTGATGTAGTTCTTCGTCTCCCTAAAGGATCCAACTAAGAAATAATGTACACTTTGACAAAAATGGGATGTGAATAATAAAGGGTTTCAAACTAGCTCCTTCATTAATGTCCTACTGCTTATAAAGTTAAAACTCACAAATCACAAGCTTCTGTTCTCTCCCTCTCTTGTCAGAAAGATCAAAAAGATTTATTGGAAATAAAATAAGGAGAAAGAAAAAAAAAAAAGTAAAACGAAAGAAGTTTCCAATGAATAATAAAGAAAGAAATTCCTAAAAGATGGAGTATGTGTGAACTCCAGTGGATCACTGAAACAAAAGCTGATAGATTTGTCATTTGTGGGCCTTATGGGATTCAACAGTAATACCAAACGAGGGAGATATGTCAACCATAGTTTAACTATATATGAAGTTTAAAAAGAAAAAAATGTTCTTGAAATTTCCGATTTTAAGCATGTGATAGCATTTGTGTGGTTGTAAGACTCTTGAAACATATGTCTTAAATATTCGATAATATTGGTATAGATATAAATATTTCTTATTAGGAGTAAAATGATCATAAACATAAAGTTAAATTATTTTTAAATATAAAAATGTCATTTTATTCAAACAGATGCAAATAAGAAATTAATGTCACATAAAGTAAGTCAAAGGTGAGTAATTTATAAGATCCATGGGTAAAAATGAGTTAAAGGGAAAGAAAAATACCTGAAAATCCTTATTAGCTATCATTCCTACCGTGCAAAAGGCAGTAGCAGCAAAACACATGACCATCTGGATCTCCAGTACTAGGGTAACAGTAATGGATTGCTTTGCCTTCAAGTACATCAGTTCAATAGAAGGCAAGATGACTCCATATAAAGCTGCTGCCAAAAGTGTCATAATAAACCCAAGAATATAAGCTTTACTTGTCACACCTTCTGGCCGATCACCATTAGCCCGAATACCTAATAAAACAGCACCAACTGTTAACAGAACTACTGCATTAGTTGAGTAGGGTGTGAACTTCAGCTTTACTATAAAGAAAGCACCTATTGCCGTGAAGGCAAGTTGAGCAGCAAGAAGAAGTGAAGAGGTTGACACGGGGAGTTTTGAACCTCCCCAAGAATAGAGAAAATCATCAAGTCCAGTGGCAATGCCAATGATGAATGATGCAATGAAAATTCGGGGTGTTATAAAACAAAACTTGACATCAGAGCCCTCGATTTTTCGACGATACAAGTATAGAATTGCAAGAGGTATAAGGGTGAAAGGCCATCCACCGGTTTGTAACCAACTACTAAGCCATATTCTTGAGCCTCCTTCGACATAATATAAACGCATCATCAGAGGACCACCACAAATACCAACAGCTAGAATCAAACAGTTTATCAGAAGGAGGATTCTCCTCATATTAGCGCTTAATCCTTGATGTTCCATATTATTTCAGGAGATTTGGATACTAAGTTGGCTCAAGCTGAATAGTCTTCTTCTCCAAAAGATTTGGATTTTTTGGACCTCTTAGCAATGAGAGTTATTCGGATTAAGCCTAGAAGCCTGCTATTTATATAGTTGAGAAAATTCTTAGTCAATTGCCACGATTGGTTTCACAACAATTGGGGAGGCTCCATTTACGAAGGCTTACTTAATTTGTTTACTTTTCATAAATATGTAATCTATAGTTGTATACTAAAGTTTTTGAACCGTATAGCTGTATTGAATATTCAACCTTAATCATGTAAATACTAGCAACAACAATTATGTCTTAGTGACAAGCTAGTTGGGTCTGTTTTATGAATCCATTTTACGTGTAACCAATTTTTTTCTGTTCAAGTAATATATAATGTATGTAGGTATGTATACTTCAGTTTATATATATATATATATATATATATATATATATATATATATATATACACACACACACACCAAAAACCCATACACACATCATCAGAGTAACTAGAATACTTTAAAGTAGGGGTGTTCAAATCGAACCGGAAAATCGCACCAAACCGTTAAAAAAAACCCGACTAGGTTTGGTATTGAGTAAAAAAATCCGAACCGAACGGACATATAAATATATAATTTATATATATATATATATTTTTAAGACTTTATATTGAATTTTCTTTAAAAAAATGTAAAAATATTTGGGATCCTCTCATGTGTTAACCTTGAAAGCGTACATTGACGGAAAATTATTGATAGACGACTAAGAAAATAATTATCATGTGTTACTTACAAAATTTTCCCATTGGAATATTTTAATAGATTATATGTTTGTCGATTTTTTCAATATTTACTAAATATGTATTCACTTATCAAAACTTTATCTATAACTTTAACAACGTAAGATTTGAATAATATTCATGTAACAAAAAATCCGACAAAACCGAACCAATCCAAATCGATATAATTAATTTAATTTGATTTTAATAAAAACCGAACCGACCCGTTCATATACACCACTACTTTAGGGCTTCACATGGGAAGATGATAATAATAATAAGAAGAAAAACATGAGAGCAAAGACTAAACGACCAATGATTGTGAGTATTATTATTAAAAAGTTGTCACCCTAACAATGGCTTGCGCCGTGTTGAATTTTGCATTTCCACTTGACAAAAGAAGGATCGAAATTAGAAAGGATGGAATAACGTGGGTTTTAGTTAGCTTTGTTGTCGAATTGAATAGTTGAAACTGCTCAACCAAATATTTGAAGCTTTTCTTGTAGGAATTGAAGCTTTCCGAGAAACATTGACCCAATAATAAGAAAGTCGCAAACATAGAGTAAGGGCAGCTCCACATATTAATGAGGCCAACTACCATAAAAGATATTCCCTCTCGTTCAAAATAAGTGGTTTTTTGTATTTTTATACAGATTAAAAAATTTACCTTTTAACTTTAGTTAGCAATGAAATTGATTATGTGAACTTTTACTATCTCTTTGCATAAACACTCCTAACACATACTCTAACACCATTTACTCCGAGGACAATGTAGGAAAAAAATAATTAATCCATTCTTAAAATCTGGAAAAATCACTTATTTTGGACCAGAATAAAAAAGTTAAAAAATCATTTATTTTAGACCGGAAGGAGCCAGGAAGGGAGTACTCCAAACCACTTGACTATTGGAAGGAAAAAGAAAATGAAGTTTGATGTGAAATTTAAGACTTTATTTTCTTTGTTTCTGAAGTGCAAATTAAAAGTAGAATTTTTTTTTTTTTCGGTTTAATGTGTCATGGTCTAGTATTAGCTTTGTCTTTTAATTTCCATTTCATGTGCTATTTATCTAAAGTGGAAATACAATAACAATAACAATAATTACACATTACTCCTAAATAAGTTTCGATCAGCTATACGGATATCACTTCTTTCTTTAAGCTCAATTCATATCAAACTGAATAAAAGTAAAGGTAAAAGATAAGTTTTATACTCTCTCTACCCTATTCCTTTTTAACAACTTCACTAATTAAAGTTTTACGCATGTGAACAGGTGCATCTATAGGCCGATGCATGACATGACTAACTATCTCAAGCGACTTTCTCTAATTTTTTTCTCAATTACTTGCACCTTTTAGAAAATATAGTAATTTTTAATCTTATCAAATCTTGTATGAATACATATACATCATTATATTCACATTTCTGTAACACTCATCTTGCGAATATATGGGACTTTAGCAGCCCAATGTTCACTACCATATACTATTATGATTGTTCTTTAGAACTTAATTTTTATGGATACAATTCATAGACTCTAAGTAGTAGAAGAAAGTAGTCCTTTCTTTGGATGCAGACGAGTAATTTCTCAGTAAAATTTTTTTTATCTGCTATATCGAAAACTAAATTTTGTAACTTTAATATACCTATACTGTATCTATATACATTAGAAAGTATCACTCACTGGAAAGGTAAACTTCCGGCCATCTTTCATATAAAATAATTTTAAAATCTCATTAATTTTGTATTACCCATTTTTAAGAACACAACCCAATTATTTATCCATTTGAGAGAGAACCAATCCACTTTTTTAATACCGGTCACTAAGACCATCTCCAACCCTAACATCAAATTTTATACTAAAATGGTGTAACACTAAATTTACTTCAACCATTACATCATTTTTTATATCAAAAAAGAATATTTTTGTTTATATTCTTCTCTCTCTTCTATATTATATTATTATCTTCTATTTAAATTTTATTTTTTATTTCCTTCAAACAAATTCTATCTTTTTTCTTTTTTCCATATTCATCATATATAATTCACATTCACCACTTATATAATCATTTATTACAAAATTATTTTAATGGATAAATCAACTAATAAAAGTGAAATCATTGATAAAAGATAATTAAATAAATATTATATTATAGTCAAATTTAATTTAAGTACCACATAAATATTCAACTTTCGCCTCTATTCTCTCATAAATGCTCGATTAATGCATTACGAAGTGCGAAATGCGCATCTTTATCCTTATTATTTTATGTATTGTTAATTTTCTTTTTTAAATTTTAGTTTTCACTTTTCAATTTTAGCAACATTAGATATCTTACATTTGCATTTTTCATTTCTAAATAATGGTTATATTTCTTTTTATACAATTATAATAATAATAATAAAATTAACTTATAATTTTATATAAAATATAATATATATAAAAAAAAGGATATAAAATTAAAATTATAAAGATATTAATATAAAAATTAATTGTATACACAATATATGATAAATTAAAAGTCCAAAAAAATAAAAAAATAAATAAAATAATAATAAATAAAATTTGGTGTGACACTATTCACACACTAAAATGGTACAAAATTTGATGTTTTATTGGAGCAAAAAAAAATCAAACTTTACACCAAATTTAGATTTGCTGCAAAAAATAGTGCACCATTGAAGATGCCCTAAGTAAAGTAAATTAGAGCTGACCCACTCGACACCTAAAACATGTATTCAATTTTAACATTAAAACATGAAATGCTAATATAATGATAAAATATGTACATAAAGACGAAGGAACTTTGAGTTTATAGTGCACCCAAGTTTTCTTTAACTATATATATAATATGTAAAAAAAAAACCTTCGAATTTGTTGAATGTTCACCAGTGGGTTGGTGTTCTTCATCCTTCTTCCCTTGATCTGAAAGTCACTGAATTGTAATAATCTACTCAAATATATTATTTGATAAATATGTATTGGTTGAAATAAGTTATTATAGTGCACCCCAGTTTTCATCTCATGCAGTTGTTAAAGGTTGTCGACGAATAGGTAGGATAGGCAAGCTACTGATAATCACTTTTATTCTGTCATAAATGGTCCATATATTCACATTGACTGTGAACAGTCGTTGGCTTTTTTAATCTTTAATATTAAACTATGATGAAGAAAAATAAAAGAGAAATTTAAAACAAAACACAACTTTTTGTTAACCTAATTTACAGGAATTACTACTACTTTCACAAAATTTTATAAATACAATTTTTTTATTAGATTATATACATTTCTCATATCTCTCTTAAGATTTTTCTCTCCCCTAAACATATCTATACATAAGATTGTGTTTTGTTTAAATTTCTCAACACACAACCCAAAAATTCTCCACCTACTAGTATTCAAGCTCTATAGTCATGCCTGTCTGTAGGCATGCAAATCATTATATCTAAATTCATAAAATAATTTGGACCATATTTTAAATTAGTCCAATTTTAAATATATTAGTCCAAATAAATATTATGTGCTAATATAATTGGATTAATTATATAGATCTCATATGTATGAGTTAAGTAAATGGGTCTGAATCTATTGGACTAGCCCATTTAATTGGGCTACAAGTGATGAGCCCACTTTATTAAGTCCAAGATGTCATCTTCCTCGAGGTCCAGTTTGATGGCACTTGTCAAATAACGTGGCACGCCAGGTCAAATGGAAGAGCTAATAGAATCATGCCACGTGTCAAAATGACAAGGCATGCCAATTCAAATTAAAAGGCCAATGAAACTACGCCACATGGGCAAATGACATGTCCTGGCCAAATAAATGCGGCATTGTCACGCTTCAATCTAATTGGTCGAAGAGAGTTGGTTCTCATCACAACTCTTTCTCTTCCACAACTATAAATAAGAGTCTTCATAACTCAGAAAAGACACCAAAAATCATAACAAGAAGCAAGAAGAACTCGTGGTGCGTGGCAACAAATATAGATCCAAGATCAAGTTTAAATGCACTTGAATTTATCTTAAAAAAGAAGAATCAGAGGATTCATAGAGAATAGAGATTGTACACTCATATTTTTTTAAATAAATGCTATGATAATATTTTTCAGTCTCGATTAATTTCTAAATGCAAATTTATTGTCAACAAATTCTAGAACGCCCAGTGGGACCATCTCTACTTCTCATCTCGACTTTTTAATCACCAAAGTTCAAGAATATTAAAATTGCTTCACAAAAAATGAACTCCATATTAACGTCCACTAAGGCCGCTAATTCCAAGCTCTATGTTGATGTAGAAATTATCCTCAATGCTACCTTTGAAAGCTTTTGTCACAACCCGAAAGCCCAACCAAGGGGCTGTGATGGCGCCTAACGTCCGCTTGCTAGGCAATCCAACATTAGCTACACAATATTCGCTTTAGCAATTTTAAAAGCAGTTAAATGAGAAGGTAAAACTGTAAAATTCTAAAATATAAAATAAACTCCAAATACTCTGTCTAATCAAATCACAAAATTTGGTGTCACAAGTACATGAGCTCCTACAATACTACAATCTAAGGTCGAAATAGAAATACATCTGTCTGGATGAAGTAAACAGTACAAAAGATGAGAAGGGGACTTCAGGATCTGCAAAAGTTGTGCAGCTCTATCTCAAGTCTCTGGATGAATAGATGTCTGAGAAATGCCTCCACTAAACGACATTGGAAAGTATGAGTACAACCGACCCCATGTACTCCGTAAGTGTTGAGCCTAACCTTGACGAAGTACTGATGGGGATATAATAAGGCACCCGTTATAAACTTGTACGAGTATAAGTAAAAGCAATAGCAGAATAGAGAAACAAGAATTTTACATAAAAGTCGAAACATAAAATACATAACAGAGGGCCCAAAATTTCGTCTATGCTCAAATTCTCAGTATAACACGAATACGGAACCATCAGTAAAAAAACAATCATAATATATCTTCTTCGTTACGGAGCGCAACCCGATCCATACATATCACATCAATACCAATATCATTGCGTCGTGCAACCTAATCCAAATCAACTTATCATGATCCGTTGTGACGTGCAACCCGATCCCAAACAACAATATCAACACTGTTGCGGCATGCAACTTGATCCCAATCAACTTATCATGATTCGTTGCGGCGTGCAACCCGATCCCAAACAACAATATTAATATATGTTGCAGCATGCAACCCGATCCCAAATATTAAAACAACATGGGCAGAACACTACACTCAACTACGACATATTTCACAATGAACGCAACAAGGGAAATAACCAATTAAGGGCATAAAACAAGTAAAAGTGGCTATCTAACAACACATAGAAACTTAAAACAAGTAAAGGCAATCAACAAATAAAGACACGGAAACATGAAAACATAATCAAGTTAGGACATATAACAAACGAAGGCATGAATTTAACAAGTAGAAATACATAACAATTAAAGCATCTAACACGTAGAAATATGAAATAAATGGAGGCATGGACTAATTAAAGATAGACAACTAAATACCTTGCCCCGCATGCTAACTACGACAATGTATATACACTCGTCACCTTGCATATACTCCATCCTCACACAAAAATTAAGTAACAAATAGACAAATCAACTCCGCATTCCCTCAAGTCAAGGTTAACCACGATACTTACCTCTTTCCGCAACCAAATCAATGATCAATCATGACTTTTCCTTTAGAATAAGCGTCCAAACCAATCGAATATAGACAAATATAGTTCAAATAATTTAAAAAACTCTTTAGAAACTACCCACGTGTGAAAATGGTTCAATCTTCAACTATATTAAAAAAGTCAACAAATGTTAACCGCGGGCCCGCTTGGTCAAAATTCGAGATTTGGACTCAATTTCGATTACTCATTCACCCTTGAGCCTGCTTATGTGATTTGTTTCAAAATCCGAACTCAATTCGAGGTCTAAAAATGTTAATTTTTCATAATTCCTAAATTCTACCCAAAATCCCTAATTTCTACCATGAAATTCATAGATTTGATGTTAGAAATTCATGAAAAGTATTTGAAATTGATTGAAAACTAGTTAAAGATGCTTACCAATGAATTTGGAAAGAAATTCCTCTCCAAAACTTCTAGAATGTTTAGGGTTGAAAAATTATGAAATATTATTCGCAATTACGATGATCGCAAATGTAAACCACTAATTGCAGTTGCGATCAGTGTCTGAGCCTCAGAAGTATCGCAAATGAAAAAATGCCTTCGCTTTGCGATGGTCCATTCCTCAGCAAATTCGAAATAAGCTTTGCTTTTGCGAACCTGCCCCCAAGGTGTCAGAGTCGCAAATGCAAGACTCCTGCCGCAATTACAATTTCACAGCCTTCGCAAAATGCGGCTCCTTCTTTGCAAATGCGAAATTTCTCAATCCCAGGCCTCTTCGCAGATGCGATCCATTGATCGCAAAAGTTCCGCTCGCAAATGCAACCCAGACCTCGCCAATGCTAGATCTGCAGGCTACACCAGAAACAGTCCTACACCAGCAATTCCAATTCAACTAAAACTCGTCAGAAACTCACTTGAGCCCCCTACCCCAAGCTTCAAAGCAAACATGCACACAAGTGTTATAATATTATACAAACTCTCTCTCTCTAACTCAAACCCTTGATATAACATCAAATAACAAGAATCGATCATCAAAGTTCAAGATTTTAACTTGAAAACTCATTTTTCACTATCATTCACAAAATGCGCCGAAATGCGCTTGGGTCATTCGGGACCCCAACCAAATATGCGTACAAGTTCAAAACATCATACAAACCTAATGGAATCGTCAAAATACTGATTCGATGTCGTTTACCAAAAAATGATCATGGACAACACTAGCCTCATTTTACGTCAAAAACCATTTTTTGTTCAAAAATTTTGTGTAAAAGTTGTTCTGAAAACGAAATGGACCACACACGCAAACCAATAAACATCAAAAGAATTTATGGGAGGTATCATAAAATAGAAATTAATTCTACTACTCAAGAAGACATATCGGGTTGTCACGTTCCTGACCTCTAAAAGAAACGTTCGTCCTTGAACGGACATAGAAAAGTATCTGGACTAGTTAAAAGGAGGGGGTATCTACTCTGCATATCAGACTCGGACTCCCACATAGCCTCTTCGATCGGCTGACCTCTCCGTTGCACGTTCACAGAGGGAAAACTCTTTGATCTCAACTTAAAAACCTGCTGGTCTAGAATAGCCATCAGCTCTTCCTTATAGGTCTAATTTTCATCAAGTTGCACCTTGCAGAAGTCCAAAATATGTGATCTATCCTCATGGTACCTCCAAAGCATTGAGATATGAAATACCGGATGTACCCCAAATAGTTTAAGAGGCAATGCAATCCTATAAGCAACCTCCCCAACTCTCTCCATGATCTCAAATGGGCCAATAAACCTCGGGCTCAAATTTCCCTTCTTTCAAAAATACATCACGCCCTTCATAGGCGACACTCGGAGAAAAACCTTCTCATCTGCCATGTAGGCCACATCTCAAACCTTCTGGTCTGCATAACTCCTTTTCCAAGACTGAGTTCTACAAAGTTGCTCTTGAATCACCTTAACCTTCTCTAAAGCATCACGGACCAAATCAGTGCCCAACAATCTAGCCTCTCCGGGCTCAAACCAACTAATCGGCAAATGACATTGCCTCCCATACAAGGCCTCATACAAATCCATCTCGATGTTTGATTGATAGCTAGTGTTGTAGGCGAACTATGCCAGAGGTAAGAACTGGTCCCATTGACCCCCGAAATCCATAGCGTATGCCTGCAACATGTACTCCAATATATGAATAGTGCATTCGGACAGTCCGTCCGTCTGAGGATGAAACGAGGTACTCAGCTCAACCTGCATGCCCAACTCACACTACACGGCTCTCCAAAATGCGATGTGAAATGCGTGCCTCGGTTAGAAATGACGGAAATGGGCATGTCGTGCAGCCGAATAATCTCCCAAATATAAATCTGAGCCAACCGCTCTAAAGAATAGGAGACATCACCGGAATGAAGTGTGCAGACTTACTCAACCAGTCCATAATAACCCAGACTGCTTCATATTTCCTCAAGGTCTGTGGTAATCCTATCACAAAATCCATCATTTTGCGCTCCCACTTCCACTTCGGTATATCCAATCTCTGAGTCAACCCACCCATTTTTTGATGATCATACTTCACCTTTTGGAAATTCAAACATCGAGAGACATAAGCAACACTATCTTTCTTCAACTTCCGTCAACAATAGTGTTGCTTCAAATCACGGTACATCTTCGTGACACCTGAGTGAATAGAATATCATGAGTTGTGAGCCTCATCAAGGATCAATTCCCTCAACCCATCAACATTTGGAACACAAAGCCGGCCCTGAAGCCGCAAAATATCGCCATCTCCAATCACGACCTCCTTGTCACCACTACGCTGCACCGTGTCTTTAAACACCAACAAGTGAAGATCATCAAACTGGAGAGCCTTGATACGCTCAAACAAAGATGATTATGCCACAACACAAGTGAGAACCCGACAGGCTCCGAAACATCCAACCTCACGAACTGATTGGCCAAAGCCTGAATAGTCATGGCTAATGGCCTCTCCATTACCAGTAAATATGCCAAACTCCATATGCTCTCTGACTTCCTACTCAATGCATCGCCCACCATATTATCCTTTCCCGGATGATATAATAACATGATATTATATTCTTTCAACAACACTAACCATCTCCGCTGCCGCAAATTAAGGTCTTTCTGCTTGAACAGGTGCTGGAGACACTGATGGTCGGTATAAACCTCACATGGAATGTCGTATAGATAGTGCCTCCAAATCTTCAGTGCATGAACAATGGCTGCCAACTCTAAATCATATAAAGGTTAATTCTTCTCATGAACCTTCAACTGCCGAGACGCGGTGGCAATCACCCTGCCGTCCTGCATCAATACCATGCCAAGTCCAATACGCGATGCATCACAATATATAATGTACGATCCCGAACTTGTAGGAAACACCAACACTGGGGGCTGTAGTCAATGTAGTCTTGAGCTTCTGAAAGGTCACCTCCCACTCATCGAACCATATGAAAAGAGCACCCTTCTGAGTCAACTTGGTCAATAGGGATGAGATAGATGAAACTCCCCCCACGAACTGGCGATAATAACCCACCTAACCAAAGAAGCTCTGATTCTTTATAGTTGAAGTAGGTCTAGGCCAGTTCTGAACTTCCTCAATCTTCTTTGGATCAACCTTAATATGCTCAATAAGATACAACATAGCACAAAAAGGCATATGAGTCCAACCAGAACTCACACTTTGAAAACTTGACATATAACTGATGATCCCTTTAAAGTCTGAAGAACGATCCTGAGATGTTTCCCATGCTCCTCCCGACTATGGGAGTATACCAAAATATAATCAATGAAGACAATCCCAAAGGAATCCAGATAGGTCTTGAACATCCGGTCCATAAAGGTTTTTGGTCATTAGTCAAGCCAAATAACATCACCAAGAACTCATAGTAACCATACCGAGTTAGGAAAGCTATCTTAGGGACATACGATACCCTAATCTTCACTTGATGGTAGACCGACCTCAAATCAATCTTCAAAAATACCTTGGCACCCAGAAGCTGGTCAAATAAGTCATCAATCCTTGGATACAGATACTTTTTCTTGATAGTGACCTTGTTCAACTACCGATACATACATATATATACATATATACACACACACACACACACACACACATATATATATATATATATATATATATGTGTGTGTGTGTGTGCATGCACATCCTCATCGATTGTCATTCTTCTTCACAAATAACATTGGGTGCACCCCAAGGAGAGACACTCGATCTAAGAAAACCTTGTCAAGAAAATCCTGCAACGGTTCCTTCAATTCCTTCAACTCAACTAGAGCCATACAATATGGTGGAATAGAAATGGGATGAGTGCTCGGAACTAAGTCAATGCAAAAGTTTATATCTCTGTCGGGTTGAATCCTCGGCAAATCTGTAGGAAACACCTTTGGGAACTCATGCACAACTGGAACCAAATCCATGGAAGGAACCTCTACACTGGAATCACGTGTATAGGAAAAATACGCCAGACACCCCTTCTCAATCATATGTCGAGCCTTCACATATGAAATGACACTGCTAATGGAATAACCAAGAGTCCCTCTCCACTCCAATCTAGGCAACCCCGGCATAGCTAAGTCACGGTCTTGGCATGACAATCCAAGATAGCATAATGCAGGGACAACCAGTCCATACCAAGAATAACCTCAAAATCCACCATATCCAACAACAGAAGATAAACTATGTTATCATAACCATGAAATTTAACCACAAAAGACCTATACACCTGATCACCTATGATGCGAGGCTAGAATTCGTGGTTTAACATGTTATATGCCCTACATTTTACGTGCGTTAATGATAAAAATAAAATTTTTATGTGCATAATAGAGTCTATTTCATGTGTAGGTGAATTGGATATGGAAACCGAGCTAAATGGATGCAAATACATCGAAAATACGCTCAAGAGGCGAGGAGGACTGCACCTGGCTATAGCTGGGCGGCAGAGCCCAAACGCCTGGCCCTGCCTGGCGTTAGCCATGCGTTAGAGTCCAAACGCCATCCCTAGCCTGGCGTTAGCCAGGCGTTGGAGTCCAAACGCCATCCCTAGCCTGGCGTTATCCAGGCGTTAGAGCCCAAACGCCAGGCCCCTGTTTCGGTCAATTCCGAGTTTTGACAAGTTTAAGTGTTTCCCGGTTGGAATAGAAGTCTCCTACACGTTTAGGGTTTGTCCTAAACATATAAATAGACTCCAAAAACACAAATTAACAAGGATTGGAAGGCAGGCGAAGGATTTGAAGAGAGAAAACCATTGAAGTGACAAAAACATTGAATTTTACATCTTTTATTCATTACTTTGTAGTTCAAGTATGCAAGTTATTTTGAGTTTGATTCTTATGAACATGTCTAGCTAACTTCTTTAATCTAGGGTTTTGGTAGAACCCGTTGGGGATGAATTTGTTGTGATATTAATGTATTTTGGTTGATTAATCTCTATTTGTTCAACTACGTTCTTGTTGTAGTTGATTGAAAGGGCCCTCAAGTAGTTGTTCCTCTTTATTATGTATCTACTCGAGAGAGAGTGCATATTTAGGTAGTTGTTTGAACAAAATCACTCCCGGAGTATAGACGAAAGTCATAACCGAGGGTTTAGAGGTTGGATTAGAGATAACGATACCTCGGGTGCAATCTAAAGTGAA